>SJYC01080885.1:0-44175 GCA_006408675.1 Madoqua kirkii | reverse complement strand
TTTGCTGACTAAGGTCCGTCTAGTCAAGGGTATGGTTTTTCCTGTGGTCATGTATGGATGTTAGAGTTGGACTGTGAAGAAAGCTGAGCACCAAAAAATTGATGCTTTTGAACTGTGGCGTTGGAGAAGACTCTTGAGAGTCCCTTGGACTGCAAGGAGATCCAGTCCATTCTAAAGATCAGTCCTTTGTGTTCATTGGAAGGAATGATGCTAAAGCTGAAACTCCAATACTTTGGCTACCTCATGCGAAGAGTTGACTCTTTGGAAAATACCCTGATGCTGGGAGAGGTTGAGAGCAGGAGGAGAAGGGAATGACAGAGGATGAGATGGCTGGATGGCATCATGGATTCGATGGATGTAAGTCTGAGTGAACTCCAGGAGTTGGTGATGGATGGGGGTACTTGGCATGCTACAGTTCATGGGGTCACAAAGAGTCAGACACAACTGAGTGACTGAACTGAACTGAACTGGATCCCAAAGCATACTTTTTAACAATAAAAGTCCCACTCTGTATTTTTAAATAGAAAACCAATTTTCCACGTCTCTTACCTTTGCACCATTAGTACAGTTTCAGCTGGTTGCATCCAAATTACTTCAGGATGGCGACGTACTTCAGTTTTAAGACCTATCAAAATTGTGTTTAAGTGTCTGCATTGTACACACTAATGCACTCTAATTAAACTATGTTGTTGAGAAAAGGGATATCTGATCACTACTTCTCTACACATCTATATTTATCTGAATCTGTAAAATGAGAGCCCAATAAGTTGATATGTATTTTTAGGTATCTCATTGATATCTTTATATATAAATTGAAAAGAAAATTTAAATAATAGCCTGGATTATTTATAGTAAAATACTAAATTTTGTTCTGTTTTTTTCAGTAATGTGGTATATATTTTCCTAAAAATCATGTATATTCAATTGTACATAATAGAGACTATGGGACAAACTAAGGCAACACATTAGTCTCTCGAGGCTGTGTCCCTGAAACCACTCCTAGTGTGGGAATGGTGGGTGACCCATATATTTCAAGGATGTGGTAGATGGATGAGGAGCCTCTGATTTCCTGGGTCCTGCTCTTGGGTGAACCAGCAGTCACATCCTCTCAGTGATCTCCTCCAACAATCTACACAAAGCCAAGAAGGCATTATTTCTGAAGCAAAGTTACTTTTGTTTAGGAGCTTTCATTCATGTATATTTTTGTACTTGGCTGTGTGCATGCGTGTTAAGTCAATTCAGTCATGTTCGACTCTCTGTGACGTGTGGACTATAGCACACATACCAAGTTCCTCTGTTCATGGGATTCTCCAGGCAAGAATACTGGAATGGGTTGCCAATTCCCCTTCCAGTGGATTTTCCTGACCCAGGGATTGAACCTACAGCTCCTCCCATGCAGATTAATTCTTTACCCCTTGAGCCACCAGGGAAGCCTTGTATTTGGCTACCAGAGAATGAAGGGCTATGACAATAGGTTAAAAAATAAGCTACCTGTGGATAAAATTTATGAGTAGCTAGACAAGACTTCATTGAAAACACCAGCATAATGTCATTTGATATATCCTGATGATGTTTTCAACAAGATATCAAGTTCACCTTTTCCTAATTTTTGTTTAACTAATGGGGTAACCTAATGTTGAACTTGTAATTACTATTTCTCAAATTATTGTTCAAATTATTGTAATTGTTCAAATGACTTATTTCTTTTGAGAAATAAGACAGGAATTTAACAAGAAAATAGGCAATGGCATAATAATTAAATTAGAAGCAATTGAAAGGGGAAGATATAAGTTATTAGGGTAAAAGGCAGCTCAGACAGAATCCAATGATAGTGGGCTAACTAGAAATAGGAAAATCTATAAGTCAACAGAAAAGGAAAGGAGAAAAGTAAGATTCATTAGACCATGAGAAGATCGTTTGGTCCAACTCATCTTTCTATTAATATAGAGAAATCTCTGAAAGGTTTTTGCACACTTAATTCTGGATGCTAAATAGTTATAGGGAGCTTGCTATTACAGAATTGGTAGCTGAAAAGCATATAGCAATAATTAGTGGGTTTTCTTCTCAATACTAAGCCCATTTAGTTCTTTTCAAATGTTGAAGGAGGTAGAATTTTCTGACTAGAGGCAAGTCAAAGTGTTAGTTGCTCAGTTGTGACTCTTTGGACCCCACGGACCAGAGCCCACCAGTCTCCTCAGCCCATGGAATTCTCCAGGCAAGAATATTGGAGTGGATTGCTATTTCCTTCTCTAGAGGCAAGTTCTATTGTCCACTGATTGTCTACTCAAATTTTATGATATACTGAGATAGTTCTATAATATTTTAACTTCTGCTGATAAGAATTTTCTTTACATGTCTATTTAGATCTGAATCTTTCTTCTTTTGAAGACTTGCCTCTACATTTGTGAATCATGGGAGGAGGGGTGGTCACTTTGGCCTTTTGATAACCTCTCTTAAATGATTGGCAGTAATTAGGGCCAATCAAGACTCAGGTGCCTTATAAGTCTACATTTCTTTTAGGAACACATTAGATAACAAACTTGCATAGCTTAAGGACAGCTTTTTCATAAGATTTTGAGAATGTTGCATGATTAACTTGTGATTTTTACCTTTCTGAAAAAGACTATGGTATGAATTACTCAAGATTAAGTACTGATAACCATGGTTCTTTATTTCTACTTAATTTCTTGAGAAAGAAAAAATTATTAAATGTCTTATGAAGGCTTAAAGTCCTTTAAAGGGAAATCTGGACAAAGATTTCCAGAAAGAGTTGTCCATCAGGTTTGTGGACAGCTCTAGTTGTTGGACAGTTCACCCTTATGGTGAGTGACTGTCTGCATCTTCAGTTGCCATGCCTAGTACTGTGGAATGGAATATGTTGAAAATAGGGACTAGTCTTGGCCATCTTAGCTGTGAGCTATGTGAAGGCTTTTATTCTGACTCCTTGCCTTCTTTCTAGGCTTTTGACTCTCTTTTTTATTCAGCATTTATTTACATGCTTTCTTGTTAAGATCATGATTTTAACTATTCAGCTCTGTCTTTCTCTCCTGGACTTACTGAGCCAGGATCGAGTTGGCCAGACTGGAGGGAGCCTGGGGCTGACAACTGGTAGATATCTGGCATGATCCTTTCCATTCCCTCACCATCAAAGCCAGGTGTTTCTCCTTCCTCAGGGATCTGTTGTCTGGAGGGTTCCTGGCTGTAGTCTCAGGCACCTATCAAATGTGCTTTTTTATGAAATTGGGAATGGAAGGATAATTTTCAGAATTAAAGGATCTGAAGAAATTTAAAGATTCCTTGCTCAGTTTTTGCATCATGTATACATCTGCTTTGTTACGTTATTTTCTCTGAGCTAACAGAACTCTTTTTCCTGTAATATAAGCTTTTGACTTCTTAGAATAAAAAGGTTTTAATAATACCCAGCTATTCTTTTTGATTTTTCAGAAATAATTTTTGCTTGAATTTTATAAATATATACAGTTCATATGTTGGTAGCACTGATGTTTTCAGCTGGTTTGGGCACTTCTAGTCTACCTTAAATTAAATAAATTCTCTTTAAATTGAATACTGCATGAAATGATTTTTCCCTTGGTGAAGTTCAGCAAAGATGTATTATTTCTGTAGGAGTTTTTGCTGTTCCTTTTCTACTTGAGTGTTTTCTTAATGCAGCAAAGCCTTATTGGTTGGAGATTTGCAATGAATTGATTTTTAATGCAGATAATTTTTAAGTACATTGATAACTTTAGACTCTGCACGTAATATTGTGTACATCTGCTGCCTGGTTTTTAGAGTATGAAATAATATTAAATCAGTCTCATAAATCAGCAGTCTTTTGGCTTTATGAATTAAGAAGTCTGCATTCTCCATGCCTTTGGAATATGCTGCTCCAGGTTTCCACAGTTCATGTTGTCTTTCCACAAGAACAGCAGCCCAATCACTCACCTCTAGCAAGTGTTCACTTAGAGGCTTGATCAGACTGTGTTTAATTTTAAGAACTCACTCCAAAGGTGAAGTTTTATGAGAGTCTTTTTTTTTCTTTGCTTCGAATTATATTTACCCATTCTTCCCTTCCATTTTTGAGTCTTATGAAAACAGCTTTATGCTTCTCTGAAGATTGGAATTTACCTTCAAAGTTTCTGTTGCTGCTATCTGAAGCTGTTCTCCATTTTTCTGATGGATTTTGAAGGCTGTTTTGGTTTTAGTCTTGTTACATTTACTTTGATGCATTTCCTAAAAAAAAATTTAGTCTTGCTTATGTCAGCCATCAGCTGAACTTGTAAACATTTAGATTTTTCTCCTTCCTATGCCCTCTGTAAGTATCTGGTTTAAGCCTAAGTAAAGAAATGTATCATCTCAGCTCTTTATCCATGGCCTTCCCTTTTCCCATGTCTTACAGTAAGTTCTCAAGTTTGGCTTCCAGTCTGGTTTATCCAGAGTCTTTTCAAAGTAGCAAAACTTCTCAGTAATTTTATATTTCCCCCCTGGAATGGCAAGTCTTTTATCTCCATGCACAGAAATGCAAAGTTTTAAGCACACAACCTCCATTCTGACTATAAAAGTCATCATTTCTCTCAGCCTCTCTTAGAGATCTGGGTCTAAGCTAAGCTCCCTTGGCAGCATTCCCACTCCTGGGCATGGAGTCTCCAGGATTAGCAGCACACAGAGCATCATCAGTGGAACCCCCATGGCACCCAAGACCGCTGATAACTCATCTCAGCTGGCTGAATTCCTATGGCCAAAGAGACCATACAGCGCTGCATTGAGAATTCTTCCCAGAGAGCCTCGCTGGTGCCTAGAAAGCAGAACATTTCACATCAGAAGTGGTGGAAGTGACAAGAAAAACAGTGCCTTTCAAGATGTGCCCCTCATGTCTGAACCCACAATGTCAGTGGTCACATCGTGTGATACTAGGGTAGGGACTAAGCTCCATAGGTCAGAGGGGATGGCCAGCAGCTCTGTGTTTTCCTGGCTGCCCCAAGAACTAAGCAGGGCAATGTCTTCCTCCGTCTGCAGTTATTCCTGCTTGGGAAGCTCCCAAGTGAAGTGCTGCAGGTCCCCAACTGTGACCGCTGATCCTCTTCTTTAATAAACTCCTCATTTTGTGATTTTGGAGACCTAGCCCAATCCACGATGATCAGAAAAGGTTCTGACTCTCAGTGTCCCCTTAGTCTGTGACTGGCTGGCCTTGAGTGTGTGTGGGGCAAATGTGTGGGTAGCTTTATGATGGGTCCTGGATAGGGTTTCAACTCACTTCTTTGTTTTGACATTTGACAATTAAGGAAGAAATCATAGGAATTTTCAAAATCTTTGCATATCAAGAACGTGAAGTATATCTGTAAGCTTTTGCCCCCTCTGCTTTTCTTCTCTCTTTGAGCCCACGGGACCTGCATGGACCCCAGGGCTGGTAGCTGACAACACTTCAACAGCAGGGCAGGCAGACTGTCCCAGCTCATAAAATTGAAGCTTGCTCTCTCCTGATTCCATTTCAGCCATCTCTGTGTTCATTTTGAGCCTAGAATAATAGATGGAGCATTCTTGGTGGCAAAATCACTCAAGGGAAATATAGTGATAAAGATAGCCAGGGATAGGGCATGGTAGGGTATAAATGGATCAGTGTTAGGCTACATACTAAACTCATCAATGATCTTAAGTTGTATTTGTCTACATAATATGAATAGTCTTATTTGAAGGAGATCCCACTTCATCCCATCAAACAATAGTAGATGTGTGATGCTGGATATCACAGTTGGGAAAAGGTCACACTTCAAGGTAACCTCCAGGTTTTAATCTAGGGTTAGAAAGCCTTTATCCTTGAATTGGATAAAGAAGCATTCTGAAAACAACCTACCATATTGTCAAATGATAGGCAGTTATAACTTCCTTCAATAAAGTAGTAAGTATGGAGAAAAATTATCCAAAAAAGATAAGAAGGCAAATATTACTCAATGGTGTTTCTATGATTTAATAGGGCCACTACTGACTCATTGCTGTGCTACGTGATTAGTTGCTCAGCTGTGTCCAACTCTTTGCAACCCCATGGACTGTAGCCAGCAAGTCTCCTCTGTCCATGGGGATTCTCCAGGCAAACATACTGGAGTGGGTTGCCATGCCCTCCTCCAGAGAATCTTCCCAACCCAGAGATCCAACCCAGGTCTTTGGCATTGCAGGTAGATTCTTTACTGTCTGAGCCAACAGGGAAGCCTGAGTTGTCTCTAGGTATATGTAATTTTTCCTTTTTTATTTAGTCTTTTGCTTAATGTAAGGGTCATACTATGCTCTGTAATGCTAGATGTTATTTAACATAAGATTTACATATTGCAAATAATTTTTCTCCTATTGAATCACAAGTTATTTTTGAGAAGTTATTATTGAGAAGACAAACTGGAAAGTTATTGTTTTAGTTACCTAAAAAATATTAATCACCTTCTACAACTAATCTTAGAGTTCCTTCTTTCACTGACTATAAAACTGGTAGATAATTTTGAAGAGCTTTACTGTCCTCTTATTCCCTCATTAAGGAATTGAACAAATATTTCACAACTGTCATCATATATTAGTTTTAGAGTCACATGTTTTTATCTTCTTAAAAATTATACTTGGATATAACACATTGAGGAAAAAAGTACTCAAGGTAAGCTGTAATAATGGATGAGAGTTTTTGAAAGTGACAGAAAGTCGAATTCATTTAAACCTTCCTAAGGTGGGGTAATTTTTAAATCATACAACTCTAAGTTGAAATATACAAATTACTGAAGATCTAACTTGATCTAGATCCTTATAAGTGTTATCAGCATGCTTCTCTACTTCTCAGTGAAGCTTTGGTCTGTCTTGGTTTGTTTTTCAGGCAGACTGTCCTCAAGAGGTAACAAGGTAGGCTATGCAACCTCTAGGCTTATCCTTGTATAGTTTAGCAAGAAAAAAATAGAATTTATTTCCCATGGATGAAAACCTCTTAAACACTTGCTTATTGCTCTGCTTTGGAGCCTGTTCATCTCCCTCATCTGTCTGCTGATACTCTGGCTGGAAATCTTTGGATCACTTTCCCAGGCTGGAGGCATGTACAGGGTCAGCTGATTTAACAGATTAGTGGAGAGTTAGAGTAGGTGTTCCCCAAGAATAAATAGAAAATAAAAAGAAAAATAAGAAATGAAGTATAAACAATGCTTCAGTGAACACTGGGGTACATGTGTCTCTTTCAATTCTGGTTTCCTCAGTGTGTATGCCCAGCAGTGGGATTGCTGGGTCATAATGCAGTTCTATTTGCAATTTTTTAAGGAATCTCCACACTGTTTTCCATAATGACTGTACTAGTTTGCATTCCCACCAACAGTGTAAGAGGGCTCTCTTTTCTCCACATCCTCTCCAGCATTTATTGCTTGTAGACTTTTGGATTGCAGCCATTCTGACTGGTGTGAAATGGTACCTCATTGTGGCCTTGATTTGCATTTCTCTGATAATGAGTGATGTTCAGCATCTTTTCATGTGTTTGTTAGCCATCCATATGTCTTCTTTGGAGAAATGCCTATTTAGTTCTTTGGCCCATTTTTTGATTAGATCGTTTATTTTTCTGGAGTTGAGTTGCATAAGTTGCTTGTATATCTTTGACATTCGTTGTTTGTCAGTTGCTTCATTTGCTATTGTTTTCTCCCATTCAGAAGGCTGTCTTTTCACCTTTCTTATAGTTTCCTTTGTTGTGCAGAAGCTTTTAATTTTAATTAGATCCCATTTGTTTATTTTTGCTTTTATTTCCAGTATACTGGAAGGTGAATCATAGAGGATCCTGCTGTGCTTTATGTCGGAGAGTGTTTTGCCTATGTTCTCCTCTAAGAGTTTTATTGTTTCTGGTCTTATGTTTAGATCTTTAATCCATTTTGAGTTTATTTTTGTGTGTGGTGTTAGAAAGTGATCTAGTTTCATTCTTTTATAAGTGTTTGACCAGTTTTCCCAGCACCACCTGTTAAAGAGACTGTCTTTACTCCATTGTATGTTCTTGCCTCCTTTGTCAAAGATAAGGTGTCCATATGTGTGTGGACTTATCTCTGGGCTTTCTATTTTGTTCAATTGACAACCTAGATGTCCATCAGCAGATGAATGGATAAGAAAACTGTGGTACATATACACAATGGAGTATTACTCAGCCCTTAAAAAGAATAAATTTGACTCAGTTCTAATGAGATGGATGAAACTGGAGCCGATTATACAGAGTGAAGTAAGCCAGAAAGAAAAATACCAATACAGTATACTGACACATATATATGGAATTTAGAAAGATAGTAATGATGACCCTGTAGGTGAGACAACATAAGAGACACAGAGTTATAGAACAGACTTTTGGCCTCTGAGAGAGAGGGAGAGGGTGGGATGATTTGGGAGAATGGCATTGAAATATGTATACTATCATGTAAGAAATGATGTCCATCAGCAGATGAATGGATAAGAAATCAGTGGTACATATACACAATGGAGTATTACTTAGCCCTTAAAAAGAATAAATTTGACTCAGTTCTAATGAGATGGATGAAACTGGAGCCGATTATACAGAGTGAAGTAAGCCAGAAAGAAAAATACCAATACAGTATACTGACACATATATATGGGATTTAGAAAGATAGTAATGATGACCCTGCATATGAGACTACAAAAGAGACACAGAGGTATAGAATGGACTTTTGGCCTCTGAGGGAGAGGGAGAGGGTGGGATGATGTGGGACAATGGCATTGAAACATGTATACTATCATGTAAGAAACAAAGTGCCAGTCTATGTTCGATACAGGATACAGAATCCTTGGGGCTGGAGCATGGGGATGATCTAGAGAGATAATATGGGGTGGCAGGTGGGAGGGGCTTTCAGGATTGGGAGCTCTTGTACACCTGTGGCTGATTCATGTCAATGTATGGCAAAATCAATACAGTATTGTAATGTAGAATAAAGTAAAAATAAAATTAAAAAATAAGTAAATAAATAAAATGACTCATGCTCAACATTGTTATTTATTAGAGAAATGCAAATTAAAACTATGGTAAGATATCACCTCACATCTGTCAGAATGGCCATCATCAAAAAGTCTAAAAATAAAAAACTCTGGAGAGGCTATGGATAAAAGGGAATCTTCTACATTGTTGGTGGGAATGCATGTAGAATTGTATGGAAATTCTTTAAAAGAATAAAAATAGAATTACTATATGATCTGGCAATTTCACCCCTAAGCATATATCTGGAAAAGGCAATAACTAATTCAAAAAGATAAATGCACCCCAATATTCACAGCAGCACTATTTACAGTAGCCAGGACAAGGAAGCAATGTAAGAATCCACTGATGAAAGAAGAGGTAAAAAAGATGCTGCATGTGTGCAATAGAATATTGTTGCACATGTAATAATATGCATTATTTCATAGGCATTAAATAATAGGCAAAAAGAATGAAATGAAAAATAAAGAATGAATTAATGCCATTTGCAGCAATAGCAATTAACCTACAAATTATCATAAGTGAAATATCAGACATAGACAAATATCAGAAAATATCAGTTATATATGGACTCTAAAAAAATGATACAAATGAACTTATTTAGAAGACAAAAAAAGAATCACAGATGTAGAAAACAAAGTTATGCTTACCAAAGGGGAAACAGTTAGGAGGAAGGATAAATTAGGAGTTTGAGATTAACAGATACACACTACTATATATTAGAGCAAAATGGAATTACTAGAAGCATTTGTTTTAAAATCAGGAATAAGACATCCCTGTCATATATTATACTCTCCAAGTTAATGTTTACATAGAGTTACTAGTTAATATAATTAAATAACATATCAATAAAAATAACCTAATAAAAGTGGGCAAAGGATTTATAGAACTATTCTCCAAAGATGGTATACAAATGACTAGTAAACATATGAAAACATGTCCTACATCACTAGCTCTTAAAGACATGCAAATCAAAATTGCAAGGAAGCAGTGACACTTCACAGTCCCTAGGATGGCTTTAATGTAAATGATGGACAATTTACAGTGTTGTTGAGACTGTGGAGAAATTTGGACACTCACACGTTGCTAGAAGGATTATAAAATTCTGCAGCCACTTTGGTAAACAGGTTGGCAGTTCCTCATAACACAAAACATAGAGTTACCCTGGTGGTGGTTGACTCTTGTGATCCCGTGGACTGTAACTCGCCAAGTTCCTCTGTCCATGGGATTTCCAGGCAAGAATACTGGAGTAGGCAGCTCTTTCCTTCTCCAGGGGATCTTCCTGACCTATGGATAGAACTGATATCTCCTTGTATTGCAAGTGGTCTCCTTCATTGACAGGCAGATTCTTTACCCACTAAGCCACCATATAACCCGACGATTTCATGCTGAGGAATATACCCAAAAGAATTGGATACATATGTTTGAAAAACTTATGCATGGATATTCGTGGCAGCTTTATTCATAAGAGTCAAAAAGTGGAAATGACCTAAATGCTTATCAACTGATTAATGGAGAAATAACATGTTTTATGTATACACAATGGAATGTTTTTTGGCAATAAAAAAGAATACTGATACCTGTTACATGACTTATGCTACAATGACTGGTCCTTGAAAATATGCTATATGAAAGAAATGATAACATAAGACCACATACTATGCTACTCTAGTTATATGAAATATTTAGAATAGCAAAATCACTGAGATAGATAACAGGTTAGTGACTACCAGGGATTTGAAGGGGGATGAAAGAACAGGGAGTTACTGCTAATGTGTATAGGATTTTTGCAGGGGAGAGATAAAAATATTGCAAAATTAAATAGAAGTGATAGTTGCACATCTCTGTTAACACAGTAAAATTCACTGAGTTGCACATTTCAAAAGAGTATATTTTATGGTACATGAATTATATAACAATAAAGCTGTTCATAAAAAGTTATAATGTATACTTTTGAAAATTGACTTATACAAATTGAGAACTAGTATATTCCAGTGAATAATTTCCATGTATATGTTTGTTCTTTTTATTGGCCTATGCTTCTTGAGACTATGGGAACTCAGAGGAGCAATGTGCCTTTTCATTTGTCATCCAAATGACACACTAAAAATATTTCTAGACATTTTAGAATTAATGCCTCAAGGTCATTCAGAGAAAATGAAAATGTCTGCCTTATAGTGAAGATGTTTCCCTAAAACAAAAAACTTTAGACCTTGAAAACCAGTTTTTAGCATTTAAGAAAATTTGGGGTTGGATAAAAATGGACAAAAATAACAGATAATCTCATTCATTTATCTAAATATGCAATAAATGTATGTTGAGTGCTTTCAATGTACCAGACACAGCTGAACACTGGGTTTATGCCAACTGCGCCTGCAGCTGCCTTGTTAGAGCTTGCAATGAACTAACTAATTTTTCCATAACCATGTTAGAATCTCAACTCTATCCCCTAGACAAAAGTCAGGATACTGTTTCCAAACGTAAACTATATTATATGTAAAATCTTTTGGTGGCTTCCTTTTAACCTTAGAATAGAATCTAAAAGCATTTATATTTACCTTTAACGCTTTGCATATCTGGCCTTTACCATCACTTTACCCTCATCTCGAACCACTTTTAACACTTCTTCGCTCTAGCCATGCTGGAGTTCTCTTTGATTTTTTTTTTAGCATACAGTCCTCTCCCTTGACTCTTGTCATTTATATTTTTCTGGAAGTAGGCTATTTCCCAACCATGCTCCGCAACATGTTTATCTGACTGATGCTGGGCTACTGCTCATTTTTGTCTCATCTTAGATCCTGCTAACCCTGGGAAGTGTTCTCTGGCCTCTGTAGAAAAGGTTAGGTGATTCTGTATTATGTTTTAGTAACACCATTAAATTTTCCTTTACAGCTTTTTGCATGCATGCAGTTATTTAATTTTTCACATATTTTATATTGGGCTTCCCTCATAGCTCAGTTGGTAAAGAATCTGCCTGCAATGAGGGAGACCCCAGTTTGACTCCTGGGTTGGGAAGATCTGCTGGAGAAGGCATAGGCTACCTACTCCAGTATTAGGTTTCACTGGTGGCTCAGCTGGTAAAGAATCTGCCTGCAATGCGGGAAACTGAGGATCGATCCTTAGGTTGGGAAGATCCCCTGGAGAAAGGAAAGGCTACCCACTCCAGTATTCTGGCCTGGAGATTACGATGGACTGTGTAGCTTTTTGCATACACGCAGTTATTTAATTATTCACATATTTTACATTGAGTTGTATGTGCCCAGAGGGCAGAGACTAGCTGTTGTGTTCATCACAGTATCTCTAGAGTCCAAGTGTTGATGGACACATGAGTTCTTTGATGAACACCTGATGTTCAGTGGTAAATCTGGCCTTTCTGCTGCATTGCGTGGACTGTTGGAAATGTCTCCCAGTTGACCTGTCTGCTCCACTTTGACTTTCTTTGTGTCTGTATGAAAAAATCCAGACTCTTCAGCATGGTGTACAAGGTCCCCTGCGTCTTGATACCACCCTTCTTCCTTCATCAATCTTATCCCTTGTCCCCTGACCTGCCCTCCTTGCATCCATGTTCCTAATTAAAGTACATCACCTTTTCCCCTCAACCTGCATCAACTGGATTACTCTTTCACTCTGACCACTTCACCAGAAAAACTGGAAGCTCCTCCAAGTATTTCACCCCTTCCCCTCAACCCCACATGGGCCAGATTATTCTTCTACTCTGACCACTTCACCAGAGAATTCACTGGGTCTTTTTCATCTCTCTGTCCTCAGTGCCTGTTAAAGTGTCTGGAAGTTTTCAGTAACCTGAAATGACCTCCAGACTCCACAGCACAAACTTCTTGACTAATGCACTGAATTAGATTTAATTTTAAGCATTTATAATTTTTCAGTGAATCCTAAATTACTAACATTTTATATCTCCCATGAGAGCACAGCAAGACAATTGTGATAATCTATGATTCTTTAATGAATGCACAAAACACTTCCATTAAACTTTTATGTGAATAAATACTCTGGTGTTATTAACATTATATCTGCATTTATCTTAAGCCCAATCAAAAACCTCATTTATCAAATTACTAGAAATAAAGGCAAAGCAAAAATAATAAACATTAAAATATTGATAGACATGCAAGTAATTTCCATAGTCGCCGAGTGATCCTATACCGGGCCCTCCACCTTGCAATCCTCAGTCCAGAAAGGCAAACATCAGGCATTAAGGCATTTCCATTTCATGGGTGGACAATAGGGAGCTGCTTAGGGAGCTGGAGCAGAACTGAGACAGACTGTCAACCCACATGTCCTTTAGACCTATTTCTGGTTTATTGAATCACTCATGGTTCATATAAGCAAGTTTTAAAAATGGTTTTCTGCTGTTTGCTCATGTTCTTTTAGGTATTAGCAGTAGACTTTGTTTCAAAAAGTGTTGTATGATCTTAAGTGTGGGTGGAGAAAAGTTATATAAAATATTTATCTCCTAGAGATCATTGTGGGTTATCATCGTGTATTAGTGCATCAAATGCTCTAATAAATCCTACAATTTAAGAATAGTCATTCACTATATTAAGGAGAGCATGTCCAATATATATCTAACCAAGGGGCTATATTTACCTGGACAAATATGGATTTTCTGCTAAAAACACTTTGGAAAATGCTGCTCAGAGATAGGTTTAATGATTTATTTGGGGCTTTGGCCACAGTAAGTTACACTGGGTGGAGCTGAAGGTAATGTAGCCTAATACCTGGCCAGACAGTTTTAAATTTAGAGCTAAACCACTGGCAGATGTGACCCTCAGATTTATCCCCTCACATCACAGAAGGGTTAAGTCACCCTAAAATTCACTATGGGCTCTGGCAACAGAGGGATGTCAGCTGTTTCCTAATGTTTTTTATAACAGTCTATAAAATGAATTACTTTGAAAACTCTATATGAATTTGCTTGAATTGTATTTTTCCAGGTGTAGCAAGGTGAAAATGGCACACTGAAAATTCTCTTGACCTTCTAAAATTGATTTATGTCCATGGAGAGATGAGAGTAAACAGATATGAGTTAACTACCTTTACCTGTATGCCGTTCTTCTTGCTTTTCGCTATTTTTATTCAATCTTTTATATCTATATATTGAGAGTTATAATATTCACAAGGACTACTAGGATGGATTCTCCAGTTCGAGCATACGCCAAAAGCAGTGAAATACTTCTGGTTTAAAAATATGCATTGTTGGGACAGATTGGAGTTCCCTCACTAACTTGGATATAGATATGAATCCTTCATAGATATATTAAAAATTCATAATAGACCAATAGAATGTGATATTTTCCTTACTTATTTATCAACAAATAATTTTTATGCAATTAAAATACACACCATGATCATCAATGTCCTCAATAGCGAGTTCTTATTTCTACACTGAGATATACAAAAGTCTCCCACTGTTGAGTCCCAGCCCAGAAAATAATGCATAGAATCCTTTCACCCCACTGTTTGGTCTCCTCTCTTTTGCTGTTGGTTTTTCTATAGCCTGACCCATCTGCTGACTAGCCTTAGAACAAAGGGATGTCAGCTGTTTCCTAATGTGTTTCATCCAGGACAAGTCTTACTGTGTTCAAAGACAAAGGACACTCCTGCCTTGAGAAACAAATATTAATATTAGTGGGGAAAAAACATACTATTACAAGATGGGCAAATAGAAATATAAATAAAACACATGCATTCATTTTAACCTACAAGCAAGAGGGATTTTTAAAATAAGGCAAAATTAATTTTATGTTTATGAAGAATTTTAAATAAATCAGAGAGCAGCACCCACACCTTTAAAATCCTTCCTTTAATGTCTAAATCATCAGACATGGCTGGGTAATGAAAGTAACTGTATTTTCTTTTCATTGTTTTACCTTTTCACCACTTGCTGCAGTTTCAAATATAAAAAAGAAGTGTAATTAACAGTAATGTCTTTTTTCCCTTTCTTTAATCTCATCTTCTCTACCACTGATGACACATAAAAAGTTTCTTACACATAAAAAGTTGTTTATCCCTACAGTCACTTTAGAGACTCTTGGCACATGAGCCAACTAGAAATTGACTTCTTGGGTTAAATTACCACCTTATTTTTATATATCCAAGACAATCTTTGAGCGCCAGACCTATGTATCCAGTTTTCTACTTGATACTTTTCCTTAGAGTGTCCCCAAATAACTATTCAAAACCCATAAATCAAGAGCTGAACTCATCATCTTGTCTCCTCTATATATCCACCTAGAAACCTAAGAATCATCACGTGTCAAGCTCTCTAACTTATTTCAAATTCTTCATAAACATAAAATTAATTTTGTTTTATTTTATTTATTTTTGTTTTATTTTAAAAATCCCTCTTGCTTATAGGTTAAAATGAATGCATGTGTTTCATTTTTATTTTTATTTACCCATCTTGTAATAATATGATTTTTTTCACTAATCTTAATATTTGTTTCTCAAGGCAGGAGTGTCTTTTGTCTCTGAACAAGGTAAGACTTGTTCTGGATAAAAAACATTAGGAAACAGCTGACATCCCTCTGTTATAAGGCTTGTCTGTGGATGGTCAGGCTGCAGAAAAACCACATTCTTTACCTCCCAATGGCTTCCCTGATAGCTCAGTTGGTAAAGAATGTGCCTGCGATGCAGGAATCTGGTTCGATTCCTGGGTTGGGAAGATCCCCTGGAGAAGGGAACAGCTGCCCACTCCAGTACTCTGCCCTAGAGTATTCCAGGACACAGCTGTGTGACTTTCACTTTCACTGACATTGTTCTTCTTTGGGATTGGAATGAAAAATTAACCTTTTCCAGTCTTGTGGCCACTGCTGAGTTTTCCAAATTTGCTGGCATATTGAGAGCATCACAGCATCATCTTTTAAGACTTAAAATAGCTCAGCTGGAATTCCATCATCTCCACTAGCTTTGTTTGCAGTGATGCTTCCTAACGCTCATTTGACTTCACATTCTGGGATGTCTGGCTCTAGGTGGGTGATCACACCATTGTGGTTATCTGGGTCATTAAGATCTTGTATAGTTCTGTGTATTCTTGCCACCTCTTCTTAATATCTTCTGCTTCTGTTAGGTCCATACCATTTCTGTCCTTTATTGTGCCTATCTCTGCATGAAATGTCCCCTTAATCTTACCCAGTTTTTCTATGTCCCAACTACCTACCTCATCAGTAGGGGATAAGCATAACATTTGGAACACTCACCCATAATTTTTTTTCCAGATTTAAAGTCCGTCGTGGTAGACTTGACAATACAACCATGAAAATGCTGTGTGTCTGACTCCCAAACATCTTTCAATCCTATTCTCTCACAGGTGGCTCCCATCTGTCCTTGGTTATCCCTGGAGAATTTTTTTTTTAATAGATGTTCAATTTCTAGAGACACTATTGTATTGAAATAAACATACTAAGAGTATTCAAAGACATATTTGTGTATATTTTCAGTGACTTCTAACCACAACCACAACAAATATCCCTCATTTGAAGACTGTGGAATAAATTAGGATACAGCCACACTAAGGAGGATTATGTAAGCATCATAGATAATGAATTTTTAAGCTGTATGAATAGATGTGAATGGATTTTGTATGTGATATTATGGGACCGAGAAAGTGAAATGATAGAAGCACATGGTATGCTATTCTTATAGGCATTCGATTAGATAGTCTATGTGCATAACTATGTTTATAAATACATATGTATTTGTATTTATGTGTGAGTGTGTGTTTATGAGCAATGTACATGGACATGTGAATATTGAGAACAATAGGAAACAATGAATAATGGTTTGCTGCACTTGATTGTCTGGAAAGGAAAATATGTGAGTAGCCATAATAAGGAAGTGGGAGTTGGAGAAGACAGCAAATTAATAAGAAAAATCTGTGACATTAAAAAATAGAACCCAACATTATATTACCTCCTTATTTATGACACATGTATGTGTGTATCTCTGTGTAGATATGCATAAATTAGAAGCATAAAACTGGCATTTGTATATTAACTAGTGATTTCTGGTAAGTTCATGAAATAAGTAACATTTCAGTTGCAATAAAAGCTTTGCAGGGAATTCCCTGGCGATCCAGTGATTAAGAATCCACTTCACTGCAGAGGGCATGTGTTCAATCCCTGGTTGGGAAACTAATATCCTGCAAGTGGCATGGCAAAAATAAAAAAGAACGTTGCAGAGATGTATGCAATATAAACCTAATTTAGTAAGATCAGCTCAAAGAAGAATAGAATATCTGCTTGTATATGTTTGTCAAGTTGAGGAGAATGCTGTAGACAGTTAGGTTTCAGCCAATTTGCTTTTCCTTCTTTGGAAGGGAAGCTGGTTAGGTAGCCTTCCAGACCTTTAACACTCATTTATATACATATATATAAATGAATATAACAACAGAAATATGTGGTGTTTTAATTTGAATATCCTATTTTATCAAATTGTGTCCTATCAAATCCTATCCTATTTTACTTATTATTTTTTCAATTTTTTTAAACTCATATGTTCGAGTCCATAATATGTCCTGATATTTTACTTTTACCGTTACATTGAATTCTATATTATGCTATGATTATGTAGTCAGCATGTGTGACAGAATCCTGGACATTAATTTCTAATTTTCATCATTAAAAATGAATGCTTTATTAAGCATGTTTGTGCATGCTTCTTTGGTCTTAAGTGTCATTGTTTCTTTATGTGAGATATAGTTAAGTAGAATTGCTGGCTGTTAGAGAGTATAGACTAGAAAACTTAATAAAAACAGCCAGATCCCCCCCAACAAGAGGGACTCTAACAAGGTAAGAGATCATCTTCCCAATACCTTGGCCAGCAGTTGATATTGCCCATCTTTAAAAATGTCTTCTATTTGGGTGGATGAAAATAATATTTTTAATTTCATAGATAAGTGCTAAAGTAATCAGCTTTCATATGATTTTTGCTATTTGCCTTTTTCCTATGACTTAGATATTCATATCTTTTGTCCATTTGCTTTTTTCTATGGGTTATTTGTCTTCTTCAGCTTTTCAAAATAATACAAATTTTTCTATTAAACATGTTGAAATTATTTTCCCAGTCAGCAGTGTTTCTTCCAAGTACTTTATAACAATTTTCTGAAATCTGAATGTTACATGGAGTGTTATAGGTGGTCAGTATCTATGAAAAATAAGAAAGGTAAAAACTCCTGTAATTGTTTAGTGTGGTAAACAGGGAGACACAATGCTATACTTTGAGAATTTCATAAAAGAGGATATTTAAATTGTCTCCAGAATTATTAATTGACTATTCCCAATAAATGAGATAGTTGAGAAGAAACTAATTCATGTGTATAAATGTTTTAGCTTTGTTTTAGGAGCTGGAAGTAGGTATTGCTAGCAATTAGAAACAACAGAAAACAACTGAGCGAAATATTTTTTCCATGCTACTCCCAACAAAATCCTATTGAGATGCACAAACTAAATGCTTGCAAAACAGGTGATAGTTTAACTGAATCTTAAAAGATGGTAACATAAAAAAAAACAACAACAACAACAGATAAGTTCAAAGGCTGAAAGGTACAGGGTAACTTTAGAGACTATGAGTAATACAGTTTACCTGAAGTATACAGTGTTTAAAGTAGAGTGCTGGGAAATGTTGAGATTCTGTTGTAAACTCACATGAAATGCTTTAGTTTGTACTCATTAAGAAATGAGAAGAACCTTCAAAGGCTTTGGATCAGAGAAGCAATATGATCAAAACTGCTTTAGGAAGACGAATCTAAGAGCCTGGGGAGAAGGATGAGGGCTGGGAGATTTGGAGGGAAAGTTAGCAAGGAAGCTCTTGCATATATCCAAGGAAGAGATAATGGAAGCCCATTCTAGGAGGATAGAATTTCCAATGCAAGGGAGAAATGAAAATGCAAAAGACTTAGTGAAAGTAGAAGAAATAGCCTGTGAACATTTTAAACCTCTAGCTGATCACATTTCTTTTTTTTTTTAATTTAATACTTTATTCCATTTCACAGTACTGCATTGGTTTTGCCATACACTGACATGAATCAGCCACAGATACACACGATCTCCCAATGCCGAAGCACCACCCCCCACCTCCCACTCCACACCATCTCCCTGGATCATCCCGTACACCAGCCCCAAGCATCCTGTATCCTGTATTGAACATAGACTAGTGCTTCATTTCTTATATGATTGTATACATGTTTCTTGCCATTCTCCCCAATCATCCCACCCTCTCCCTCTCCCTCAAAAGCCAAAAGTCCGTTCTATACCTCTGTGTCTTATGTTGTCTCACTTACAGGGTCATCATACTATCTTTCTAAATTCCATATATATGTGTCAGTATACTGTATTGGTGTTTTTCTTTCTGGCTAACTTCACTCTGTATAATCGGCTCCAGTTTCATCCATCTCATTAGAACTGAGTCAAATTTATCCTTTTTAAGGGCTGAGTAATACTCCATCGTGTATATGTACCACAGCTTTCTTATTTCTGAAGCATCACTTCAAACATCTTCAGCCTGGAAAAAGTGGGGGAAATATGGTCTTATTGACATATCTTTTTCATTGTTTAGTTATTATATTTAAAAATATTTACTTTCACAATGTAGGATTCTTTCTCTTTTGTTAAATGAAATGGTCAAATTTTGATTTTGTCTCTCAGGATAGAGGATGAGATGGTTAAATATCATCACCAACTCAATGGACATGAGTTTGAGCAAACTCCAGGAGATAGTGAAGGACAGGGAAGCCTGTCATGCTTCAGTCCATGGGGTCACAAAGAGTCAGACACAACTTAGCAACTGAACAGCAGCAACAACAACTAGAGATATTAATTATTAGTCTTATAATATCTCCTTTCTTTTTTTTTAATTGAAGGATAATTGCTTTACAGAATTTTCTTGTTTTCTGTCAAAGTTCAACCTGAATCAACCTGAATATAGCTATACGTATATCCCTTCCCTTTAGAACCTTCCTCCCATCTCCCTCCTCATCCCACCCATCTAGGTTGATACAGAGCCCCTGTTTGAGTTTCTTAGCCTTACAAGAAATTCCTGTTGGCTACCTATTTTACATAAGGCAATGTAAGTTTTCATGTTACTCTTTCTATACGTCTCACCCTATTCTATCCCCTCCCCATGTCCACAAGTCTGTTTTCCATGTCTGTCTCTCCATTGCTGCCCTGTAGGTAAATTTTTCAGTACCATTTTTCTAGATTCTGTATATATGTGTTAGAATATGATATTTATCTTTCTCTTTCTGACTTATTTCACTCTGTATGATAGGTTCTAGGTTCATCCACCTCATTAGAACTGACTCAAAGGCTTTCTTTTTTATGGCTGAGTGGTGTTGGAGAAGACTCTTGAGAGTCCCTTGGACTGCAAGGAGATCCAACCAGTCCATTCTGAAGGAGATCAGCCCTGGGATTTCTTTGGAAGGAATGATGCTAATGCTGAAATTCCAATACTTTGGCCACCTCGTGCAAAGAGTTGACTCATTGGAAAAGACTCTGATGCTGGGAGGGATTGGGGGCAGGAGGAGAAGAGGATGACCGAGGATGAGATGGCTGGATGGCATCACTGACTCGATGGACGTGAGTCTGAGTGAACTCCAAGTGTTGGTGATGGACAGGGAGACCTGGCATGCTGCGATTCATGGAGTCGCAGAGAGTCGCACACGACTGAGTGACTGAACTGAACTGAATATTCCGTTGTGTATAGGTACCACCACTTCTTTACCCATTCATTTGTCGATGGACATCTAGGCTGCTTCCATGTTCTAGCTATTGTAAATAGCGCTGCAAAGAACAATGGGATAATGTGTCTTTTTCAATTTTGATTTCCTCAGGGTGTATACCTAGGAGTGGCATTGCCTGGTCATATGGTGGTTTTATTCCTAGTTTTAAAGGAATCACCATAACATTTTCCATAGTGCTGTATCAATTCACATTCCCACCAACACTGCAAGAGTGTTCCCTTTTCTCCCCATCCTCTCCAGCATTTATTTTTTGTAGACTTTTTGATGATGGTGATTCTGACCGGTGTGAGGTGATATCTCATTGTAGATTTGATTTGCATTTCCATGGCTGGATGGCATCACTGACTTGATGAACATGAGTCTGAGTGAACTCCGGGAGATGGTGATGGACAGGAAGGCCTGGCGTGCTGCAATTCATGGGGTTGCGAAGAGTCGGACACAACTGATCGACTGAACTGAACTGAATAATGAGTGATGTTGAGCATCTTTTCATGTGCTCATTACCCATCTGTATGTCTTTGGAGGAATGTCTGTTTAGGTCTTTTTCTCACTTTTTGATTGAGTTGTTTGTTTTTCTGGTATTGAGTTGTATGAGCTGCTTGCGTATTTTCTAAGTTAATCCTTTGTTAGTTGTTTCATGTGCTATTATTTTCTCCCATTCTGAGGGTTGTCTTTTCACCTTGTTTATAGTTTTCTTTGCTGTGGAAAAGCTTTTAAGTTTAATCAGGTCCCACTTTTTTACTTTTATTTTTGTTTCCATTACTCTAGGAAGTAGGTCATAGAGGATCTTATTTTGATTTATGTCATCGAGTGTTCTGCCTCTGTTTTCCTCTAAGAGTTTTATAGTTTCTGGTCTTACATTTAGGTCTTTAAACCATTTTGAATTTATCTTTGTGTATGGTATTAGGAAGTGCTCTACTTTCATTTTTTTTACATATAGCTGTCCAATTTTCCCAGCACCATTTATTGAAGAGACCGTCTTTGCTCCATTGTATATTCTTGCTTTCTTTGTCTAACATAAGGGTAGACTCTTGAAAGTCCCTTGGACTGCAATGAGATCCAACCAGTCAATCCTAAAGGAAATCAGTCATGAATATTCATTGGAAGGACTGATGCTGAAGCTAAAACTAAAATATTTTGGCCACTTGATGTGAAGAACCGACTCATTGGAAAAGACCCTGGAAAAGATTGAAGGAGGGAGAAGGGGACAATAGAGGATGAGATGGTTGGATGGCATCACTGACGAAATGGACATGAGTTTGAGTAGGCTCTGAGAGTTGGTGATGGACAGGGAAGCTTGGTGTCCTGCAGTCTATGGGGTCGCAAAGAGTCAGACATGACTGAGTGACTGAACTGAACTGAACTGATAGGTTCATAGGTTTATTTCTGGGCTTTATATCTTGTTCCATTGGTCTATGTTTCTGTTTTTGTGCTAGTACCATACTGTCTCAATGACTGTAACCTTGTTGTAAATATAATCTGAAGTCAGGAAGGTTGATTCCTCCAGCTCCATTATTCTTTCTCAAAACTGCTTTGGCTATTCAGGATCTTTTGTGTTTCCATATGAATTGTGAAATTTTTTGTTCTAGTTCTGTGAAAAATGTCATTGGTAGTTTGATAGGGATCACACTGGATCTGTAGATTGCATTTGGTAGTATAGACATTTTCACAATATTGTTTCTTCCTACCCAGGAACATGGGATATCTCTCCATTTATGTCATCTTTGATTTCTTTCATTAGTGTCTTATAACTTTCTGTGTACCATTCTTTTGTCTCCTTAGGTAAGTTTATTCCTAGATATTTAATTACTTTTGTTACAATGGTGAATGGGATTGATTCCTTAATTTCTCTTTCTGATTTTTTGTTGTGAGCATACAGAAATGCAAGTGATTTCTGTGTATTGATTTTGTACCCTGAAACTTTGCTAAATTCACTAATTAGCTCTAGTAGTTTTCTGATACAGTCTTTAGAGTTTTCTATGTACAATATCATGTCATCTGCAAACAGTGAGAGCTTTATATCTTTTCCAATCTGGATTCCTTTAATTTCTTTTTCTTCTCTGATTGCTGTAGCTAGGACTTCAAGAACTATATTGAATAATAGTGGTGAAAATGGACACCCTTGTTCCTGATCTTAGGGGGAATGATTTCAGTTTTTCACCATTGAGAATAATGTTTGCTGTAGGCTTATCATATATGGCCTTTACTATGTTGAGGTAGGTTCCTTCTGTGCCCATTTTTTGAAGAGTTTTAATCATAAATTAGTGCTGAATTTTGTCAAAGGCTCTTTCTGCATCCATTGAGATTATAATATGGTTTGTATCTTTCAATTTGTAAATATGGTGTATCACATTGATTGAATTGCATATACTGAAGAATCCTTGAATCCCTGGATGGTGTATGAGCTTTTTGATGTGTGCTGAATTCTGTTTGCTAAAATTTTGTTTGAAGATTTTTGCATCTATCTTCATCAGTGATATTCATCAGTCTTGTATTTTTCTTTTTTTGTGTTGTCTCTGAATGATTTTGGTATCAGGGTGATGATGACCTCATAGAATGAGTTTCAAAGTATTTCTTCCTTTGCAATTTTTGGAAAGAGTTTTAGAAGGATAGGCATTACCTCTTCTCTAATGTTTGATAGAATTCTCCTGTGAAGCCATCTGGTCCTGGGCTTTTGTTTTTTGGGAGATTTTTGATCACAGCTTCAATTTCAGTGCTTGTAACTGGGTTGTTCCTAATTTCTCTTTCTTTCAGGTTCAGTCTTGGAAGATTGAACTTTTCTAAGAATCTGACCATTTCTTCCAGGTTACCCATTTTATTGTCATATAGTTGTTCATAATAGTCTCTTATAATCCTTTGTATTTCTGCATTGTCTGTTGTAACCTCTCCTTTTTCATTTCTAATTTTGTTGATTTGATTCTTCCTTATTTTTTTCTTGATGAATCTGGCCAAAAGTTTGTCAATTTTATTTATCTTCTCAAAGAACCAGCTTTTAGTTTTATTAATCTTTACCATTGTTTCTTTTATTTCTTTTTCATTTATTTCTGTTCTAACCTTTATGATTTCTTTCTGTCTACCAATTTTGGGTATTTTTGTTCTTCTTTTTCTGGTTTTAGGTGAAAAGCTGGGTTGTCTATTCTGTTTTCCTTATTTCTTGAGGTAGGATTGTATTGCTATAAACTTCCCTCTTAGAAGTTCCTTTGCTGCATCCCATAGGTTTTGAGTTGTCGTGTTTTCATTGTCATTTATTTCTAGAAATTTTTCCATTTCCCATTGATTTATTCAGTAACCTGTTAGTTGTTTAGAAATGTATTGTTTAATCTCCGTGTGTTTGTGTTTCTTACAGTTTTTTTTCTTATAAATAGTATCTAGTCTCATAGTGTTGTGGTTGGAGTAGATGTTTGATATAATTTCAACTTAAACTTACTGAGGTTTGATTTGTGACCCAAGATGTGATCTATACTGGAGAATGTTCCATGTGACTTGAAAAGAAGATATATTCTTTTGCAATTGGATGGAATGTCCTGAAGATATTCATGAGACCCATCTCATCTAATGTATCATTTAAGACTTGTGTTTCCTTATTCATTTTCTGTTTTGATGATCTGTCCATTGGTGTTAAAGTCTCTTACTATTATTGTGTTACTGTTAATTTCTCCTTTTATGTCTGTTAGTGTTTATGTATTGAGATGCTCCTATATTGGGTGCATAGATATTTATAATTGCTATGTCTTCCTCTTGGATTGATCCCTTGATCATTATGTAGTGTCCTTTCTTATCTCTTGTAATCTTCTTTATTTTAAGGTCTTATTTTTTTGTCTGATATGAGGATTGTTACTCCAGCTTTCTTTTACTTCCTATTTGCATGGAATATAGTTTTCCATCCTATCACTTTCTGTCTATATGTGTCTTTAGGTCTGAAGTGGGTTTCTTGCAGACAGCATATATAATGTTTTTGTATCCATTCAGCTAGTCTCTGTCTCTTGGTTGCAACATTCAATTCATTTACATTTAAAGTAATTATTGATATATGTTCCTATTGCCATTTTCCTAATTGTTTGAGGTTGATTTTGTAGATCTTTAACCTTCTCTTTTATTTCTTGACTATATAAGTCCCTTTAACATTTGTTGTGATCCATACAGTCAAAGGCTTTGTCATAAAAGCAGAAATAGATGTTTTTCTGGAACTCTCATCCTTTTTCCATGATCCAGCAGATGTTGGCAATTTGATCTCTGGTTCCTCTGCCTTTTCTAAATCCAGCTTGAACATCTGGAAGTTCACGGCTCACATATTGCTGAAGCCTGGCTTGGACAATTTTGAGCATTGCTTTACTAGCGTGTGAGATGAATGCAATTGTGTGGTAGTTTGAGCATTCTTTGCCATTGCCTTTCTCTGGGATTAGAATGAAAACTGACCTTTTCCAGTCCTGTGGCTACTGCTGAGTTTTCCAAGTTTGCTGGCATATTGAGTGCAGCTCTTTCATAGCATCATCTTTCAGGATTTCAAATGGCTCAACTGGAATTCCATCACCTTCACTAGCTTTGTTCGTAGTGATGCTTCCTTTGGCCCACTTGACTTCACATTACAGGATATCTGACTCTAGGTGAGTGATCACACTATCATGATTATCTGGGTCATGAAGATCTTTTTTGTACAGTTCTTCTGTGTATTCTTGCCACTTCTTCTTAATGTCTTCTGCTTCTGTTAGGTCCATATCATTTCTGTCCTTTATCAAGCCCATCTTTGCATGAAATGTTCCCTTGGTATCTCTAATTTTCTTGAAGAGATCTCTAGTCTTTCCCTTCTGTTCTTTTCCCCTATTTCTTTGTACTAATCGCTGAAGAAGGCTTTCTTATCTCTTCTTGCTATTCTTTGGAACTCTGCATTCAGATGCTTATATCTGTCCTTTTCTCCTTTGCTTTTCCCCTCTCTTCTTTTCACAGCTATTTGTAAGGCCTCCCCAGACAGCCATTTTGCTTTTTTTACATTTTTTTTCCATGGGGATGGTCTTGATCTCTGTCTCCTGTACAATGTCATGAACTTCATTGCATAGTTCATCAGGCACTCTATCCATCAGATCTAGGCCCTTAAATCTATTTCTCACTTCCACTGTATAATCATAAGGGATTTGATTTAGGTCATACCTGAATGGTCTAGCAGTTTTCCCTACTTTCTTCAATTTCAGTCTGAATTTGGCAATAAGGAGTTCATGATCTGAACCACAGTCAGCTCCTGGTCTTGTTTTTGCTGACAGTATAGAGCTTCTCCATCTTTGGCTGGAAACAATATAATCAATCTGATTTCGGTGTTGACCATCTGGTGATGTCCATGTATAGAGTCTTGTCTTGTGTTGTTGGAAGAGGGTGTTTGCTATGACCAGTGCATTTTCTTGGCAAAACTCTATTAGTCTTTGCCCTGCTTGATTCCATATTCCAAGGCCAAATTTGCCTGTTACTCCAGATGTTTCTTGACTTCCTACTTTAGCATTCCAGGCCCCTATAATGAAAAGGACATCTTTTTTGGGTGTTAGTTCTAAAAGGTCTTGTAGGTCTTCATAGAACCGTTCAACTTCAGCTTCTTCCGCGTTACTGGTTGGGGCATTGACTTGGATAACTGTGATACTGAATGGTTTGCCTTGGAGATGAACAGAGACCATTGTGTCATTTTTGAGATTGCATCCAAGTATTGCATTTCAGACTCTTTTGTTGACCATGATGGCTACTCCATTTCTTCTGAGGGATTCCTGCTCGCAGTAGTAGATATAATGGTCGTCTCAGTTAAATTCACCCATTCCAGTCCACTTTAGTTCGCTGATTCTTAGAATGTCGGCATTCACTCTTGCCATCTCCTGTTTGACCACTTCCAATTTGCCTTGATTCATGGACCTGACATTCCAGGTTCCTATGCAATATTGCTCTTTATAGCATTGGACCTTGCTTCTATCACCAGTCACATCCACAACTGGGTGTTGTTTTTGCTTTGGCTCCACCCCTTCATTCTTTCTGGAGTTATTTCTCCACTGATCTCCAGTAGCATGTAGGGCACCTGCTGACCTGGGGAGTATCCTATCAGTATCCTGATATGATATCCTTTCAGTATCCTATCATTTTGCCTTTTCATACTGTCCATGGGGTTCTCAAGGCAAGAATACTGAAGTGGCTTGCCATTCCCTTCTCCAATGGACCACGTTCTGTCAGACCTCTCCCCCATGCCTGCCCGTCTTGGGTACATATATATAAGAATATGTATGTATTCTTTCCATCATGGCTTGTTGGAGGATATTGGACACAGTTCTCTGTGCTCACGGTAGGATCTTGGTTTCCATTCTGTATATAATTGTTCGCATCCGCTAATTCCAGATGCCCAGCCCTTCTCTTTCCCATTCTCCTGCCCCGTGGAAAGCACAAGTCTGCTCTCTCTTGTCTGTGAGTCTGTGTCACGGATGAGTTCATTTGGGTCACATTTTAGGTTCCGTGCATGAGTGATCTCGTGTGTTACTTGTCTTTGGCTTTTCTCGGTGTGATCATCTCTAAGCTCATCCGTGTTGCTGCCAATGGCACATTTCGTTCTTTGCTTCCAGCTGAGTAATATTCTGCTGCATGTTGTGCTACGTCTTCTTCATCCGTTCCTTTTGTCGATGGACGTTTAGGTTGCTTCCGTGTGTTCGCTTTCATGAACAGGACTGGTTTGAATGGAGGGTGGGTGTATCTCTTCCAACTCTAGCTTTGTCTGGATGTGTGCCCAACAGTGGGATGGCTGGATAGTACAGCAACTTTGATTTACGCTTTTTGAGGAAGCTCCATACTGTGTCCCATAGTGGCTGCACCAAATAGTCAAAACACTTTACTGTGGTTTTTGCAGGAAGGAATCGGTGAGGCACGGTAAGCAGGTTCAGGATTGGGTAGTTTGATAGTCTGAATAATTGATAGCAGCCTCTGGCTTGTAAGAGTGGTCCCAGTTGTCCATTACCTGGACCTAGGGTGATTAGGGCAGAAAATAATTGTCTGGAGTGTAATCGCCAGACAGGGAGGTGGTTCAGGGTGAAGACTCTGGATTGGCCAGTTGGCATTTGAAAAGTATGCTCCCCACTGAGTTGGTTTCTGTCTCTTAAGAACTGACTAAGCTCTGAGAGTGTCGGTCTCTCCCTAGTCTGCAAGGGTCCAGATGCCGGAGCATTAAAAACATACAAAATAAGAAAATACAATGGAAACGGTCAAAGACTAAGCTAAAGAGACAGCGAAGCCAGCAGTGAGGCAGGAGTGGTGCGGCTTTCGGGGGGAGCAGGATGAAACTTGTAGAAATAAAGTTAGAAATGCTCTGTTTGGGAAACACTCACTGTAGCATCATCAGGGATGGAGGCAGACAAGGCAGGAGGTATTGGGCAGATGTAGCTTTCTTACACGGAGAAGGCAATGGCACCCCACTCCTGTGCTCTTGCCTGGAGAATCCCAGGGACGGGGAGCCTGGTGGGCTGCCGTCTATGGGGTCACACAGAGTCGGACTCAACTGAAGCGACTTAGCAGCAGCAGCAGCAGCAGCAGCAGCTTTCTTACACAGCCAGGAGCCTGGGGCTAAGTGAAGGGCCGAGGCAGCCCCTCAAGGAAGCCACCCGGGGTCCAGGCTCCCTGCAGCTCCCTGCTCCTCCAGCCTTGCCTGTGGCTTTTGTTCACATGGTAACCAGGTCCGCCTGCCTACTGGCATTGAGTCCAAGCCCCCAGCAGGAAGAAAGGCAAGGCTCAGTGACAGAAAGCAAATTCCGGCTGACAGTTTTCCTTTTAATCTGGAATTCCCTTTCCTGGAACCCTACCTTTTAGATTTCTGCTTACACTTTATTGGCCAGATCTGGGCCACTTGGGTTTACCCCAGGAAGCAAGAGTTCTGGGAGAGACAATTGTTCTAATGTATACATTGCCGCCTTGAGCAACACTCAGATTCTAACGGTAATGGTGAATCCATATATGAATGAATTCTAATTAGCAGTGTCCACCTGACAGGGAAAAAGGAAATATGGGTTTTTTTCCTTCAACTAGATGAGACAAATCATACGAAGGACTTTAGCACCATGCTTAGCTCAGAGTGTGTGTTCAAAAACAAACTTTGCTCCTGCTGCTGCTCCTGTTACTAACATTAATAAAATGTGCTACTTCATCAAAAAATAAAATAAAATAAAATAGAAGTAAGTTTCTCAAGCAGCAAACCCTTTCAGGCCCAGGACCATGTTTTAAGTCACTCTGCTATTACCTACAGCAGTCTGTTTGCGGCTGGCGTGTCGACTGTGCCTCTGAGGGGATGGTGATGGAGCTCTTGTGGACCTGACACAATCAGACCTCTGCGCTAGCTGTACATTTGGTTGCAACAGCCCCATGTTTAATCCTGTCTACACGTGACTGATGGGATGGTGTGAACCCTCAGGCACTTCTGGGGGCGTCACGCCATCACTGGGCATGGGAGGCTTGCTGAGAAAACAAGGGTTATATTACGCCTGCAGGTAAATGCCTGGGGTACGGAGGGCTAGGGCAGCGAAAGCTGATTTCCTCGGAACTGGGGTTTGTCCAGCGTCTTGGCAAGGCGGAGGGTAGAAATGTGCTTCTAAATACTAAAATGTTTTTCAGGAAGGATGTGTCACTTCTGGCTGTGAGACTAAGTTCTTTCCAACTACATCTGTCTAGGGCTTTCAGACTAGGAGATAGAAAGGACTCCCCAACAGGAAGACAGCTGCTGGTCTCCCCAGGGTGGAAGCGAGCACACTCGAGGGAGCTGATGGGTGGCGGGCGCTTCCTCGCCTCCAGCGCAGCCACATTATCCGCTTTTACCTGACGGTGTGCTCAGCGGAGAAGGCAATGGCCCCCCACTCCAGTGCTCCTGCCTGGAAAATCCCATGGCCGGAGGAGCCTGGTAGGCTGCAGTCCATGGGGTCGCAAAGAGTTGGACACAACTGAGCGACTTCACTTTCACTTTTCATGCACTGGAGAAGGAAATGGCAACCCACTCCAGTGTTCTTGCCTGGAGAATCCCAGAGATGGGGGAGCCTCATGGGCTGCCGTCTATGGGGTCACACAGAGTCGGACACGACTGAAGCAACTCAGCAGCAGCAGTGCTCAGAGGGGGCAGGGGCAGACTCTGGACCCTCACACACACACACATACACACACACATACAGTGGGCCCAGTTCTTCAGGTTGTCTGATTTATTTTTACGTTAAGATTTGGCTGCTGGACTTGGTTAAACCATCTGTCACTTTTACGACTGGTAAGTGGTGGGCTGAAGTCTCAAAGTATGTCAAGAGTAGGGGACTAACAAGACTGTGATCCTTCATTCTTATCACATTCCTTACGAATACCCAGCTTCTCCTCAACCCCCAGATTCACAAATCACAGAACATGAAGGTTGTTCGATTCAAGCCCCTTGCTTTCCAGTTAACAGAAGTGTGATCCAGAGAAGGAAAGCGCCTTGCTCTCAGTTACAAGGTGGCGGGTGACGAGGCCACGAGCAGACCCCGATCCCCTGCCTTCAAGTCTGTCTGCTTCCCGACGTGCCCCCACTGTCCCCCCGAGCGCATCTGCTCCTTGGCAGCCCGAGTGAACGGGGAGCTCCTGGCAGCTTAATTAGCCATAAATACTCTCTCAATAAGCCCACTCTGTTACGGATTGTTTCTGTTAGAAGGAATTATTTTTGCCACAACATAAATTTCCTGAAAAAGATATGGTCGGGTCACACAATGCAGCCTATTATGAGAACCAGAGTAATAAAACAGCCAGAGTATTTATGTGTCTCTCTGGGTTCCTGGGGCTTATCTCACAGAAAAAGGGCCAGGACGTTGAGACAAACGGAGAAGTAGATGCGGGTGGCTGTGAGCAGGACGGCAATTTGTTTGGCACCATTTCTGCAAAAGGCAGTTTAAGATTAAGACCTGACGTGGCTGGGGATGAGCACACTTTCTCAGGGAGGTGAGCAACCATTCTCATCCTCACTGAGGAAAAAGGCACCGGGACTAAACCGCAACAGAGGTTGTGCTCGCTTCATGACAGAGCAGGGCCGAACGTCTGCGAAGGGTTTGGGGTCCAAAGGTGTTTGGGGGTCAGTGATGAGTTGTGTGAACTGCCCTCTGGGCTTAGTCGAATCATGAGCCCCTGTGGACTCAGAGGGCTAGGGAATGCCACAGGAACCTCCACCCTGAGACGACTCCCCCGAGGCACCTGCCCTGGCAGGCGTGGTGATCCGCATTGCCCCCTCCCCACCCGACACCCAGCTGACAGGAGAGGCTGAGGAACAGGAAGGCAGCTTCCCAGCCCCAGCTTGGGCCTCTGGCTCCTGTCGTGCCAGCCAGGTCATTTGCTGAGGCTGAGCATCCTGGGCCTGGCCTCCGGCTGGACTGCTGCTGCCCACTTGCTTCTTCTAGGCCAGGAGTTGCTTGCAGGTCCAAGACTCTCCGAATGCTTTGATGATACCCGCTGTCAGTTGGTGAAAAGTGGAAGTGAAAGTCACTCAGTCGTGTCTGACATTTTGCAGCCCCATGGACTGGAGTGAGCAGCCGTGCCCTTCTCCAGGTGGTCTTCCCAACCGGAGATCGAGCCCAGCTCTCCCACACTGCAGGTGGACTCTTCACTAGCTGAGCCGCCAGGGAAGCCTGGCAAGGGTGGGTACAAGCAGCTGGTCTCTCATCTGGCACCATAGTGACTTGGAAAGAAGGAAAAATACTCTTTCCTGAAGGAAGTACCACCAGAGTGCTATGTTCACCATCATTCAACCAGAATCTTTTAAATAAGCCAGGCTTAAGTTTATTTCAGTTCACATCTTGACAAAGCGAATTTCTGATCATACATGGAGTTGGGAAGTGGGCGGAACCGCTCAGGGGGAAGTAGGCACCGGGACTAAACCGCAACAGAGGTTGTGCTCGCTTCATGACAGAGCAGGGCCGAACGTCTGCGAAGGGTTTGGGGTCCAAAGGTGTTTGGGGGTCAGTGATGAGTTGTGTGAACTGCCCTCTGGGCTTAGTCGAATCATGAGCCCCTGTGGACTCAGAGGGCTAGGGAATGCCACAGGAACCTCCACCCTGAGACGACTCCCCCGAGGCACCTGCCCTGGCAGGCGTGGTGATCCGCATCGCCCCCTCCCCACCCGACACCCAGCTGACAGGAGAGGCTGAGGAACAGGAAGGCAGCTTCCCAGCCCCAGCTTGGGCCTCTGGCTCCTGTCGTGCCAGCCAGGTCATTTGCTGAGGCTGAGCATCCTGGGCCTGGCCTCCGGCTGGACTGCTGCTGCCCACTTGCTTCTTCTAGGCCAGGAGTTGCTTGCAGGTCCAAGACTCTCCGAATGCTTTGATGATACCCGCTGTCAGTTGGTGAAAAGTGGAAGTGAAAGTCACTCAGTCGTGTCTGACATTTTGCAGCCCCATGGACTGGAGTGAGCAGCCGTGCCCTTCTCCAGGTGGTCTTCCCAACCGGAGATCGAGCCCAGCTCTCCCACACTGCAGGTGGACTCTTCACTAGCTGAGCCGCCAGGGAAGCCTGGCAAGGGTGGGTACAAGCAGCTGGTCTCTCATCTGGCACCATAGTGACTTGGAAAGAAGGAAAAATACTCTTTCCTGAAGGAAGTACCACCAGAGTGCTATGTTCACCATCATTCAACCAGAATCTTTTAAATAAGCCAGGCTTAAGTTTATTTCAGTTCACATCTTGACAAAGCGAATTTCTGATCATACATGGAGTTGGGAAGTGGGCGGAACCGCTCAGGGGGAAGCACAGCCCCTCGCCCCGTGCCTAGCTTCCCCTGCCCAGTAACACCCCCACCCCACATTGTTCCTCAGGGGCACCGGTGCTGGCAGGACGTGGATGGGTAAGGCTGTGCTGGCTCCTGCTGTGAGGCGGCACTCATTTTATTTACATCTTAAGCTTGTGATTTCCTACAATGGCAGGGAAAATAGGTAAGTTGCTTTCCCTACAAGTGGAGCCGGTCAAGGCCTCTTCTAGTACCATGAGAAAGCAGCTCCGCCCCTTCCCACAGCCTGCCACAGCGGCCCTGCAGCGTGGGAGGGGCAATCGGGCGATCACCACCCTCTAAACATCGCATCTGTTGGTTGGCACTTCAGTTGACTAATATTCTTGTTGCCTGAAGCTCGATTTCAGTTGCCAGCTAGACTTCCAACAAGCTGGATACACTTTTTCAAAAACCCGGAACAACCTAGATAATCTCCACTGAGACTGCCTTACCCAGACTTGGTCTCTGGATACTGTGGGGTTGTCTGCTGTCTGAGGATCAGCTTTAGGCCACCAGTGTTTACGTTTTCTTCTGACAGTTTGTTCAGAAGTCGCATATGTGGAAGAGAGCAGGAAGTTTCAGTCTGAAGGGATCCCTGGAAGACATATTCACCACTTGACAGGTAAGGGTCATGACCCTGCTTGTATCGATTATGCAAAGCCTGGGCCATTGAACCAAGAGGGAAACTGCTGCTGCTGATTTCAGTTGGATCTGAGAGTCTGAAGCAAACAGTGCAAGAAAACCTGGCGAAATCGGCGTTTCGAAGTAACTGTGGAATCAGGTCCTGTCTTCAAGCAATAGCCTTATTTCTTTCCTTGAGAAGGGAAATGGTCTCCTTCAATCACATGCCCACCTGGAGGTGCTAAGAGGGCCCACCTGCCCGGCCCTTGGCCCTCACACCTGTCCTGTGTCCAGCCCAGGGCACTACCTGCAAAGAGGCACCGCTCCCACCTCTGTGCCAAGAGGCGCAGCATCCCTGAGCTGCAGGACACGCACACCCCTGAGTCCACCGAGTCCTCCCCAGATACGAGCCCCTCCCAAAAGATCTGGACTGGAAGAGCCTCCAGCAACGCTGGGCCTCGTGGGAGGGGGGCAAGGACTCCATGGTGGCCGTAGGCCCCTGACAGGTTAGCCGGGAACACAGCAGCTGTCCTTTGCTGTCTGTGGCTTTGCCCTCTCCAGTTCTGCACTCACATCGTCCATCCTCAGTCCCCTGCTCTGAGTCCTTCAGTGGCTCCCAGTGATGGGTGTGAGCTCCAAGCTGGGCAGCGCATGCTCCCCGCAGGGCTCATTCCCAGGGGCTCTTGCGCCCCACTCATCCCGCCGCATGGGACCCCACTCTTCTCCACATTTTCAGCGCACAGTCCTGCCTCTGGGTCTTTGCCCAGTTTATTCCTCCGCCTGGAATGCACTTTCCTTTCTTTTCCTACCTGAAGAGCTCCTGATCGCCCTTCAGGCCCGGGCAGCCTCCCCAGCTGCCCTTTCCTTCGCATCCCCGCGGTGCCGAGCACCATGCCTCTCTCACGCCACTCGCTGCGGTGCCTTGGGAACCATCGCCTCCACTGCACTATGGACGTCTACTCCAGTTTTGCTCCCCAGCTTCTAGGAAAGTCCCTGGCACTTTCTAAGAGCTCAGTTAATCACATGGATTGTATGCTTCAGTTTAGCACTGCCAGGTTCCCCCAGACATTTCCAGGGGAATACAAAACCCAAGGCTTGGCTAAATACTCAGGCTGAAGGAAGACGGCACTGTGGGCCACTGCTGAGCAAGTGGGGAACACATTAGGAAGCGCACACAGTGCGTGGCCGGCCAGCACCCTGAGGCCTGGAGGGGCAGGCAGAGGGCTGTCGGCTCCTGATGGCCATCTGCGTTTGGTCTGTTCCGGAAATAAAGCATAAGGGAGGATTTTGCGATGGTGGAGCAGGCTGACCAAGGGCAGGGCTCTCTTATTCAGACACCCGAAAGCCCCGTGGCGTGGTCTGCCTCACAGAAAGACCAGTCCTTGGCAACCTGCCCCACTTGGGCCCACACACGTCTCGCACAGAACAAAATGCAGTGGGCAAGCCCCCCGCCGGCCCTGACGGCAGTTTTTGTACATTGCGATGCAAAATACCAGCTTTGGCTGAAGTCCCTAGCGCCTTAATTCTGAACTGATAATGCTTCTGATTGTGCAGCATCTTTGAAGGGAGGTGCACAGAGCCCTTTGTGAGTGGAACATCATCACACTTCCTTTACTGCCTCCCCTTGAGAGATTCCTGCAGGGAGCGAAGCAGGGATCCTGCCCCGCACTACGGGGAGGTGGGGAGCGCCGATGGAGAGGCTCCACAGCCCTCCCACTGCTGCCGTGGCCATGGGACTCACCCCCTTCCCAGAGCGACTCAGGCCTGGTCACAGCAGAGAGGGACGGGGGAGGAGACCCGAACGGGCAGAAAAAGTGGAAGATGAACAGAAAAAACCAGGAATGCAAGACAAAGACACCCACCAGTTAAAGAGAATCGAGCACAGGAAGCTGTTTCCGAGGAGCGGCATTCTGGAGGCCTGGGAGTGAGGGTTATGTGTTTTATATGCGAACATATCAACGACCAGCGCTAAAATTCACTGTGACCTGTTGAAAGCTGATTTGGGAAATCACCACAGATGGAAATAAAAAAGAACGAAATCAGGCTGTTCCTAATGATACCTCTTACTGCTCAGAAGCCAGACCTGCAGGTCATCTGCAAGCCCTTCACTCTGAGTCCCATCGCCTTACCTTTGGAAATGACTTCCCTTTGAAACTTCAGCTCTGGCACCCGTCACGCAGACACGCACACACCACGCACGGTTACCCTGCTCTCCAGCAGAATTATCTTCTATCATCCTTCCTAAGCCCATCTGAATCCCTCAGCTCACTCCTGGAAGACGTCCAAATGGCATTTACAGCCTCCCAGCCGGTGAAAGAGCGCAGTGAGGCTTTCTGGCTGCCCGTCCTGGGACAAGTCGCGTAGCTGGTCCTTTCCCCTTCACTCACACACATACCAGTAGGTAACCCCCTTGCCCCTTTCTTTGAGGTCTCCATATAAAAACACTCATTCTCGCTGATAAAACCAAACTTTGTCTCAATCTCACATCTCTCAAACGACTCTCATCCTTTTTCTATTCAAAGGAAGGTTTGCATACATAGATTGTCAGACTGACCAGCCGTTTCCTCAAACCCCTGCACCCCTGGACCCTCAGCTCCCTCCCTCCGCTGCCAGTTCCCTGGTCACTAGGCGTCAAGGGTCTCGGGGTTTACAGTCAGCGGTTTTTTCCGGTCTTTCTCTTATGTGACTCTGTTACATCCTTCGTCGAGCCTGCCCATCTCCTAGGACAGGGGAGGACTTGGCAGGACTCTCGACTCTTGCCTTTCCTCTGATCGCTGTGGCTGCGCTAGCTCAGTCTCTTCCTAATACTGTAAAAGGTGACATATTTAGACTTATTTTATCATTCTTTTTTATTTTTCATTTACTATATTTTTATTTCTCCTTTCCTACATTTCTGCTATACTTATCCAGACTTAACTCACCCTATTCCTTTATTCTCTAACAGTTTAGAATTACATGTTCTATTTCAATTATTTTTATTAGCTACCATTACATTTTAGTGTACATACTAGACTTTACAAAGTATAAAGTTAGATTTTTAACTTCCTCCCAGACAATACAAGAGCTTTAGAGTGATTTTGGCCAGCATATCTTCTCCTCCAATCTGCCAACTCATTGTATTGACTAGCGTTTTACTCCCCTTTTTCAAATCCCCAATTTTAGTCATTTAAAAAATTGTTGACAGGTGTACTTTTTTCTTCCTGAATCTTATTTTACTGAGAGGTCTCCCTTCTGATTTAAAACTTCCTTCTGGCTGAATTTTTTTTTTTTAAGTCTTTCCTTAAATCTTGTAAATCCATCAGGTTTTCTACATGGACTATCATGTCATCTGTGAATAAAGACAGTTTCAATTCTTCCTTTCCAATCTTGGATAACTTTTATTTCCTTTTGTGCCTAATTGCCCTGGCAAGAATTTCCAGGAAAACACTGAATAAAGTGGTAAAGGCAGACACCTTGTTCTGTTTGGATCATAAAAGAAAAGCATTCAGCTTTCAGCATTATGCATGAACGCTAACTGCAAGCTATTCCCCTACATGCTCTTTATCAGATCATGAAAGTTCCTCTCTATTTCTAGTTTCTGAGAGTTTTTTATCAGGAATAGATGTTGGATTTTTTTCTTAAATTTATTGAAATGATCACTTTTTTTCTATTTAGTTTGTTAATATGATGAATTGCGTTGATTGGTTTTCAAATGTTAAATTAACCTTGCATTCCTAGAGTAAATACATTTTGTCATGATCTATTTTATATATTATTGGATTAAACTTGCTAAAATTTTGTTAAGAACTTCTCCATCTCTGTTCATAAGGGAAATAAGCCCTCACATATTTAGTCAAATGATTTTTGACAAAGGTGCCACAATCATTCAATAGAGGAAAAGACAGTCTTTTCAACAAATAGCCCTGAGAAGACCAAGTATCTGCATGCAATAATAATAATAAAGTTGGACCCTTACTTAACACCATATACAAAAATTAACTCAAAATAGACCAGATCTACACGTAACACCTACCACTCTAAAACTCCTAGAACACCAAAGACAAAAGCTTCAGAATATTGGATTTGGCAATTATTTCTTGGATATAACACTAAAAGCACAGGCAACAAAAGAAAAAAACAGGTGAATTAGACTTTAGAAAAATATCTGTGCATTAAAGACACTTGAGTAAAAAGGCTGCCTTCAGAATGGGAGAAATTAATATAGACAATACACAAAAAACTCTTACAACTCAACAACAGTAACAAAAACAACCTGATTTTAAAGTGAGAAAAAGACTTCTTTAGACACTCTCCAAAGAAGATATAGATCAGACGGCCAGCAAGAACATGAAAAGATGCCCAACTTTGCTAACCACCCGAGAAACGCAAATCTAAGGCCAAGCTATCAGCGCACACCATGAGGTCGACCTCCACCAAGCAAGAGAGGACAGAAAGTGTTGCCCTCGGTGCACCATATAAAAACCAGATGACGGATGAGGATCCGTCGTACAGAACAGGGGACTTTGCTCAGTCTTCTGCAGTGACCTATACAGGAAAAGAATCTAAAACGGAGTGAAGACGTGTGTATACGTATAACTGTCTCGCTTTGCCATAGAGCAGAAACCGACGCAAACTGTAAGTCAACTGTACTCTCATGACTTTAATTTATTAATTATTTTTTAAAAGAAAATAAGTTTGGGGAGAAGGAGCAGAAATTGGAACGCTGTGGACTGTTGGCAGGAATGTAAAATTTTATAGCCACTGTGGAAAATAGTGTGGCGGTTCCCCAAATAGTATGGTGGTTCTTTTAAAAAAAGAATTAACATATGATCCAGAAACTCTACCACTTAGTATATACCCAAAAGAATTGAAGGCAGGGTCTTGAAGAAATATTTGAACATTCATGTTCCTAAAAGCATTATTCACAATAACTAAAGAGTCTAACTCAAGAGTCTACTGATGGATAAATGGATAAACAAAATGTGAGATAGACTGAACACATAAATAGCTAACTATCCACATATCTATATATGTAGATATATATGGCTTTGATATATATCAATATATATTGAATAATGGAATCTTATTCAGATTCAGCCTTAAAAAGAAAAAAAATTCTGATACTTGCTATATTTGGATGACCTTGGAAACATTACGCCAAGTGAAATAGCCAATTACAAGATGAGAAACGCTGCACTGTTCCTCAGATTAGGCACATATGAGGGAAATAGAAAGGAGGCTGCTGGGGCCAGAGGAAGGGCGAAAGGGGAAGTTAGTGTTCAACGGGCAGAGTTTCAGTCTGGGCTGATGAAAAGGTTCTGGAGGCGGGTGGGGTGACGGTTGTGCCACACCGTGGCTGTGCTCAGCGCCACTGACTGTCCACTGAAAGGTGGCCAAGGCGGGCAACGGCGGGCTAGGAATGTCCACCACAGCACGAGTGAGCTGGGAGAAAAAGCAAGCGTCTCCCCTTCCGATGAGCTTGCCTGGGCCGGTCTGCTCTCCCGACTGCTCCGCATGGGAACTCTGGCGAGCGGCCCGGGGCGCCACTGGACTTCAGGAGTGCACGCACAGTTCATTCTCTTCCCTTTTTTGGGACTGACCCTGCCTCCTCCCCCACCCCCGAGGTCACTTCCTGATCTGGCGCAGCCCTACACTTAGCCGTTACAGGGAGCCCTGGAGAAGCCGCGTCCCTGGACCCAGATGCTAATCAATAACCTCACACCCTCTGGACACATCCTTGCTGAGTGTGGCTGTGTGGGGAGCATCTGTTCTGCAGACGGGCCACCCCTGGTGGGCTCCTCTGCTTCCTGTCCTCTTGGGGGCACATACAGGGGCAGGCCAGCTGCTGGCTCTCGACCGTCTTCGGCATAATCGTCACTGCTCTGCTCTCAAGATCATTCTGAAAGTAAATACGAGGGACCCCTTTCTAAGTGAAACTCTGTGTAGAGTTCTGGGGCATCACGTCAATGCATGTACTGTGACTCATTTATTATAATCGCTCCAGAAATACATAGAGAAAATGAAAATTATATTAAATGGGAAGACCTGTTAAACACCAGTTAATGTGCTGGACTTGTGTTAACCTAATTAAATATAGAGTTACATTTAAGTTACCCTCTGAAGACTGGTGTTCTCCTCATAAATATCAACGGGTTCACTTAATTCTCTTGCTTTGAAGCCCCCGAGTGCGAAATCAGAGCTGTCTGCAATTTGCTTCATACACTGTGCTGCCGTGACCTCACTGGAGTTTTTTACTATCCTTTTCATGTGTGTCTTTTCAATTAAGTGGTCAGAAAGAAAAGAAAAAAAAAAGATGAAAACTTCTCCACCAGAAAATGTGTTTACAAAACATTCTTCTTTGATGTTTTAGTAACAAAATAATTTTGTACATAGAGCTCCCAATTTACATTTCCTTCTATTTTTATACAAAGCCTCTTCTTTCCTTCACAGCAACAGATAAACTGAGACATATTTGCGATGGCAGTAGACTGATGAGAGGGATGAACACACAGTCTGGAGTAGTGGGAGGTAAACGTATTTATAAACGGCTGTAGCGTTTTTGATTTTTCAGACCATGTGGAACCACTTGAGTCTGCCACTACCGTGCGAGAGCAGCCGTGGATGGAGCATCTGAATGAGTGTGTCGGGTCCCAACAAAACTTTATTTCTAAAAACAGCAAGAAGGTCAGCTCTTTCAGCATAGTCTGCCAATGTTTATACTAGACAAACAGACCTCAGTACAAGCATTATGTCTGTCACCTATCAGCTCTGTAAACGTAGGCTGTGAACCTCAGTTTCTGTATCTGTAAAATGGGTGTGCAGCATGTATTTCAGAGTTACTGAGGACAGATGAAACGTAAACACTTTTGAAGCACTAGTTAAATGTGTGCCTCTAAAATAAAAAAGGAGGGGATGATCCACACTGTCAATAAGGTCAGTGCAAGAATTTTTTTTGCTGGGTGTGAGGCTGAATTCTGTCATTTTTGAGGTTGCACCCAAGTATTGCATTTCTCACTCTCTGTTGACTGAGGGTTACTCCATTTCTTCTATGGGATTCTTGCCCACAATTGTAGATACAGTGGTCATCTGGATTAAATTCACCCATTCCCGTCCATTTGAGTTCACTGATTTCTAAGATGTTGATGTTTATTCTTAGCGTCTCCTGTTTGACTACATCCAATGTACCTTAATTCTCGGCCCTAACATTCCAAGTTCCTATGCAGTTCTTTGCGGCATCAGATCTCCCTTTTATCAGTAGACGCATCCACTGCTGAGGTGGTTTCTGCGTTGGCCCAGCCCCTTCTTTCTTCTGGAGCTGTTAGCTGTTCTTCTCCACTCTTCCCCAGGAGCATATTGGGCACCTCCGGACCCGGGGAGCACATCTGTTGGTGTTGTATCTATCCTTTTGTCCTTTTATTTAGCTCATGAGCTTCTCATGGCAAGTACTCTGGGTGGTCTGCCATTCCCTCCTGCAGTGGGCAGAGGGGCCCGGTGCTCTGCCACCCGGGGGTGGCTCAGAGCTGGGCCTGCCAGGCGAGTGCACAACCATAGCAGCGCCAGGCCGGGTTCACAGCGACCCCAGCAGCGCCAGGCCAGGTTCACAGCGACCCCGGGGCCCTGCTGCTCTTTGGCCTTTTACCCTGGTTTACTTGGAAGAGTTAAGAAGAATCACATAGGACTTATCTGTTCACTGCAGAAACTGTGTTGACATATTCTCTTTGGGGTTGCTCAGTGAGGTCATGACACTGATTTGGGCACAGCAAGTCCTCTGACAGCCACCCTTGCTGAAGGGTCTCCGTGTTTTCACCTCATGGCTAATGTCAGTCTCTCTATTTTTCTGTTCTACCAGGAAGCTCCAGATGGAGTCCGTGGTTCCGTTTTCAAAGTCTAGCAGTTCGAACGTCATGACAGTAATGCAAGTAAACGTGAGGCCGTCTTGCGGAGGGCCCAAGCCGTGCGTGGTAGTCCTAGGACCCGCGCTGCGGCAAGCCTGCAGATCCCCATGGCTGGAGGTCCTGGTGCTTTCTCTTCGTGAGGGAGCTGGGCAGTAAACACGGCGGCACAAGCGTTAATAATCTCAGGGAACAGGGCGCATGACGAAGACAGCGCAGCCTCACGTGACCGAGAGTGAGGGCGGGGGGCACATCCCAGGAGTGGCTGAGGAAGGCCTCCAGGAGACAGGGAAGGGCTGCAGAGAGGGGCGCAGGCCCCGGGCGCTGAGCCCCGGGTGGGGAACCGCCAAGTAGGCCAGACGGCTTGAGCAGAACTGCCGGAGGCAGAGCTGAGCAGAAGGGAGGCCAAGGCTTTCCTTGGCCCTTTCAGTATAAGAAGCAGCCCTGGAAGCTTCCCGCCGGGGAGCCTGGAAGCCGGGATTTTCACCACAGCCGCGCTCGCCTCACCAAACTGGCATTTCTCCCCCTGCCTGCCATTCCTCCGCAGCTCCTGCACCTCTTGGGGTCATCCGTGCTCTCTTAGCGAACCTAGTAGGCCCCCCACTTCAATTTACTTAAAAAGTTACACGCGATAACATTCCTTCCTCTGGAGTCTAGTGCCAGGAGGCTTGAGTTCGTGGAGTCCAGTAACCAGCCGTGCAGTCAAGCAGAGCTCCTGTTAATCCCCGATCTTATTAGCCTAGAAGCGCTGCGTTTCCTCTCCCGATCTCTTCCTGCTGTGAGCTCCTGGGGTCCTTCAGCCCTGAGCTCTGCGCCTCTGAGTTTCACGCGCAGCCCTCGTCTCCTCTCAGTCTGCACTTTCCCTTAGGGATGCCCACCCGCCGGTGGTTCCAGCTCCTGGCACAGCAACAGCCCCCTGTCTGGAGGGCCGCTGGGGCCCGGGGAGCTCTCCTGGATTCTGCTCAGACAGCAGTTCTTCCCGACTCCTGCTTGAAGTTGCCTCTGCCATCCCGGCTTCCCCAGCATCTCCCATCCTCTGGGCCCGTTCATAGCCTTTATCACCCCCTCCCATACAGCGTCCTGATCATTTGCTCCTTGCCTCTATTTTCACTAAAGATAAGTTCCAGGAGGGCAGAGAATTTCACCCATGTTGTTACATTTTCAGCATCTAGAACCATGCTTGTTGCGTAATAAGTATTTAATAACTGACTCAGTGGATGAGAGTCTGAGCAAACTCCAGGAGACAGTGAAGAACAAGGAAGCCTGGCGAGCTCTAGTTCACGGGCTTTCAAAGAGCTGGGCGCAACTTAACGAGTGAACCGCCACAGCAGCTTTGCCTGGTGATCAACTGACAGAATGACGCTGGTGGCCTCTTGCTTATTGGCATCTTACGCTCACACTCCTAGTTTCTCAGAAACACTGCACAGCACTGCTCTCAGGGTTAGCCTCCCCGGGGATGGGAAGGAGCTGAACTCCCTGGAACAGGTCACGGCTCTGAAGCTGGCCATCCTGGGCTTGAGATGCCAGTGGCTCCCTCTGGACTCCTGCTTTCTCTTGCCTGGGCTCACTTGTCTTAAAAGTCTAAAAAGATCCGGTTCTTCCAGAACGTGGGCTCACCCAACACAGTGGCCCTGGACACAGGAGAAGTCCCCTAACACACTGTTTTCCCTAGACTGTCACGGGGCATGACAGCTATCGTGAGTAAAGGTTTAGTCGAGGCCACGGCACTCACGGTTAGAAAGCCCGACACACAACGTCACTCCGCAAATATCTGTTGAATGAATGATTACACGCTTAGCTATTCTAGCCATTTCCAGGGCAAAACTGACTCACCCTCTGCTGTGACCTGGCTAATCGGTTCCTTCCTTTGGGACTGAGGAGCCTGCTGATGTGGTCCTGACCATCCCCTCTTCCTGTTGAGGCTCTGGTTTCTTAGGGTCAGTACGGTTGCCGTTTCCCTCTGGGCAGAACTAGGGCACTGAGGGGTAGACATGGATGCTTTTTAATACCATTTGATTAAATTTAATGTTATTTATAATTTTTCCAGCCTTTTGAAGTATGACTGAAAAAATTTATATATTTAGATTATGAATGTGAGTTTTCTAAAGCTGGATGACTTGATGCTGCTATATATATATATGTATACACACACATACACACACACACACACATTGCAAAATGATTACCACAACACATTCACGACCTCACATGGTTACCACTGTCTGGTGGGGGAGTTGTGAGAACACACCTCAGATCTACTCTCAGCAAAAGGGAAGAGAATGAACTGTGCGTGCACTCCTGAAGTCCAGTGGCGCCCCGGGCCGCTCGCCAGAGTTCCCATGCGGAGCAGTCGGGAGAGCAGACCGGCCCAGGCAAGCTCATCGGAAGGGGAGACGCTTGCTTTTTCTCCCAGCTCACTCCTGCTGTGGTGGACATTCCTAGCCCGCCGTTGCCCGCCTTGGCCACCTTTCAGTGGACAGTCAGTGGCGCTGAGCACAGCCACGGTGTGGCACAGCCGTCACCCCACCCGCCTCCAGAACCTTTTCATCAGCCCAGACTGAAACTCTGCCCGTTGAACACTAACTTCCCCTTTCGCCCTTCCTCTGGCCCCAGCAGCCTCCTTTCTATTTCCCTCATATGTGCCTAATCTGAGGAACAGTGCAGCGTTTCTCATCTTGTAATTGGCTATTTCACTTGGCGTAATGTTTCCAAGGTCATCCAAATATAGCAAGTATCAGAATTTTTTTCTTTTTAAGGCTGAATCTGAATAAGATTCCATTATTCAACATATATTGATATATATCAAAGCCATATATATCTACATATATAGTATGTGGATAGTTAGCTATTTATGTGTTCAGTCTATCTCACATTTTGTTTATCCATTTATCCATCAGTAGACTCTTGAGTTAGACTCTTTAGTTATTGTGAATAATGCTTTTAGGAACATGAATGTTCAAATATTTCTTCAAGACCCTGCCTTCAATTCTTTTGGGTATATACTAAGTGGTAGAGTTTCTGGATCATATGTTAATTCTTTTTTTAAAAGAACCACCATACTATTTGGGGAACCGCCACACTATTTTCCACAGTGGCTATAAAATTTTACATTCCTGCCAACAGTCCACAGCGTTCCAATTTCTGCTCCTTCTCCCCAACACTTATTTTCTTTTAAAAAATAATTAATAAATTAAAG
>SJYC01080883.1:0-14781 GCA_006408675.1 Madoqua kirkii | reverse complement strand
CCACACAAGGGAGCAGACCTGGGTCTCTTCCTCTGCCCCACATCACTCCCTCAGGAAGGCAGCTCAGGTGCTTTCAAGACCTGCCTGCCTGCCTGTCTGGTTCAGCCATGAACTGTGACCACCTCCAGGGTAGACTCCACCTTCTCTTCTCTATGCACCATGAACCTGAACACAGTGGGCCTTCAGAACCTCAAGACACTCGCTTCCGCCCTACTAGAGCCAGAAGCCTTCCCTGACATCCAAAGGCCTGTGGAGTCACTTTGGCCCCACGCCTAGTTCTGGACCCCTGGAGCCTACTTCAGCCTTTACAGTGTGAATAATCAGGTCCTTTATACACAGATTCCCAGCTGTCAGATCTGAGCGTTGGATTCACAGTCAGCTCTGTCCCTCCCATGGCAGCCAGGTGGGCCATCATGCAGGCACAGGAGCACATGAGCTGAGTTTCAAGGGAGGCATTGAAAGGACAGCAGTGGATACAACTTGTTGCAAACTGAGGGAGGGTCCCTGCACGTCTCAGAAACGGCCTCTGGTGTGCAAGTGTGGAGGAGGGCCCCGATGGTGCAAAGGAAAGAGAGGTACTCAGGGGCAAAGGCTCCTGGCCTCTCCTGTAGCAGCTCCTGTGGTAGCCTGTGAACACTGGACAGCCAGTGTGGTCACATGAGCATGACTCTAAATTCCTCAGAAAGCAAGAGAAACGGAGCAGGGTGTGGGAGGACCCGGAGGGTGTGGTGGGGTGGATGAAGGGAGGTGCCCTTCCTCTCTTCAGTGCAAACTGTTTTTGTGAGTCTCCGAGCTGCCAGACGGCAGTTACCAAGTCAGGTCCCCAGAGCACCCAGTGTGGGCTGGGTGCCTTAGCCCCTGTCACACAGACAAGCCCCACCATGTGGCCTCCCTGAGTCCTAACATTAGGAACTGCGGGGTTTGTCTGAGTACACACTTCCTTGCTATAGCTGAGTTACCTCCTTCTTAGAGCACCAGTTTTGTCTTCTAGAATAAGGACATCAATTACTACCTTAGCAGGTTGCTACCTTAAACCTTTGAAGACTCTTTAGGGTAATCCAAAAATTAGTATCTGGTCTAAAGAGATATTGGGCTTCCCTGATACCTCAGCTGGTGAAGAATCCTCCTGCGTTGCAGGAGAGCCCTGTTGATTCCTGGGTCTGGAATCCTGATCCACTGCTGAAGGGTCATGCTACCCAGTCCAATATTCTTGGGCCTACTTTGTGGCTCAGCCGGTAAAAAATCTCCCTGCAATGTGCAGACCTGGGTACGACCCCTGGGTTTGGAAGATCCCCTGGAGTAGGGAAAGGTTGCCCCCTCCAGTGTTCTTGCCTGCAGAATCCATGGATCATATTGGTTGCAAAGAGTCGGACATGATTGAAGGACTTTTCCTTTCACTTTCAAGAGAAATCACCTGAATCCAGATTAGACTGGAGTCTCCCAGTGCAATCTTGCATTTCTTCCCACAACTTGCTCCTGGGTACGACCCCTGGGTTTGGAAGATCCCCTGGAGTAGGGAAAGGTTGCCCCCTCCAGTGTTCTTGCCTGCAGAATCCATGGATCATATTGGTTGCAAAGAGTCGGACATGATTGAAGGACTTTTCCCTTCACTTTCAAGAGAAATCACCTGAATCCAGATTAGACTGGAGTCTCCCAGTGCAATCTTGCATTTCTTCCCACAACTTGCATTTGCAGGGTCTCCACTTAGCCTGCTGGACAGAAAACCCAGTGTGGTTCCAACAAGTTCACAGATAAGCAGGAGGACTCACAGGCAGACGGCTTCCCTCAGGTCTCAGGTGGAGCTCTGGGACCACAGCAGGAGCCGGCTCTCTCAACCCCTGGGCTCAGCAGTGCCCTCATTCTCAAGCCATTGCCTCCGCACTGATGGGAGCAGGAAGGTCACCAATCACCCCAGGCTGACCTCACGCCCCTCCCACTGCTATAGACTGACCTCACCGGCCCCGCCCCTTCCAGCAGAACCAGAGCTCTTCTTCCCCTTGATTGCAGTGTGATCCTGGCCCTGGGCCCCGATTGGTCACTGCCCATCACGGTAGCCAGGGAGTATGGAACACACAGATTGGAGAGATTCAGGTCGTGTGACCATACTCTGCCGGACACCTGTGAGTGCCTCATCATATGTCAGGGGCAGAGACAGTGCAACGCCCCAAGAGCAGGGCTGAGAATCAGGTCACTGTGTCCTTGTGTTCAGTGTCCTGGGACAAACTTGCACACCTTCTCTACACAGCACTTTGTTCTCTGCAGACAAAATACTCATGACACATCTCTTCCCTTCCCAAGCACAGTTTCACCCAACCATATTCAAGAGAGCAAGGCCTCCTATTTGATGATAGGTTTGGAGATCCCCCTCTAGCATCTAGGCTTCTTCTGTGTGTCATGGTAGAATAATTGATTCAGTCAAAAAATACACATGAGCACCACCTCATGCTGCTCTGTGTTTTCAGGTTTATTGCCTGTTCTGAGTAGAGGACATGTTCCAGGGGCCCCTCAAATGGAGTGAATGTTGTCCAAGGAAGCACCTGAGACACTGAATCCCTGAATCACATTGCAGTACACCTTAAACTAACAAATCTTTAAAAATCCATAATACATTGATTAAAAAGGAAGGTATTGACTCATCAAAAATTTTTTAAAATTTGTCAAGTTTTCCTTTCAAGTGTTGGTTCTTAGTATGTGTCTTAACTGCTTTGGTGGTGTTTTGTGAGGCAGGGATCCAACTTCCTTTCCCAATGGAGGCAAAAGAGCCCCAGTGGACCTCCTCTCTTCCTTTACATATTCAGTTCAGTTCAGTCACTCAGTCTTGTCTGACTCTCTGTGACCACATGAATCACAGCACACCAGGCCTCCATGTCCATTACTAACTCCCAGAATTCACTCAGACTCACGTCCATGGAGTCAGTGATGCCATCCAGCCATCTCATCCTCGTTCGTCCCCTTCTCCTCCTGCCTCCAATCCCTCCCAGCATCAGAGTCTTTTCCAGTGAGTCAACTCTTCGCATGAGGTGGCCAAAGTACTGGAGTTTCAGCTTCAGCATCATTCCTTCCAAAGAAATCCCAGGACTGATCTCCTTCAGAATGGACTGGCTGGATCTCCTTGCAGTCCAAGGGACTCTCAAGCGTCTTCTCCAACACCACAGTTCAAAAGCATCAATTCTTCAGCACTCAGCTTTCTTCTCAGTCCAACTGTCACATCCATACATGACAACTGGAAAAACCATAGCCTTGATTAGGTGGACCTTTGTTGGTAAAGTAATGTCTCTGCTTTTGAATATGCTATCTAGGTTGATCATAACTTTCCTTCCAAGGAATAAGCGTCTTTTAACTTCATGGCTGCAATCACCATCTGCAATGATTTAAGGGCTCAAAAAAATAGTCTGACACTGTCTCCACAATTCCCCATGTATTTGCCATGACATAATGGGACCAGATGCCATGACCTTAATTTTCTAAATATTGAGCTTTAAGCCAACGTTTTTACTCTCCTCTTTCACTTTCATCAAGAGACTCTTTAGTTCCTCTTCACTTTCTGCCATAAGGGTGTTGTCATATGGATATCTGAGATTATTAATATTTCTCCTGGTAATCTTGATTCCACCTTGTGCTTCTTCCAGCTCAGCCTTTCTCATAATGTACTCTGCATATAAGCTGAAGAAGCAGGGGGACAATATACTGCCTTGATGTACTCCTTTTCCTATTTGGAACCAGTGTCTGTTGTTCCATATCCAGCTCTAACTGTTGCTTCTTGACCTGCCTATAGGTATCTCAAGAGGCAGGTCAGGTGGTTAGGTATTCCCCTCTCTTGAACAATTTTCTGCTAAACTTAGTGGTGTGAGTTCTTAGTCTATGTTATGTATGAACCCCTTATCAGATATTCTGCTTGCAAATATTCTTTCATGTTCAGTTTGCTACCATTTTGATTGTGAATGCTTAGCTTTTCTGTTGCAAAGATGTTCAACTGGATCAAAACCCATTGGTGTACTTTGGTTTCCTGTTTTCGTTACTTAAAGAGACCCATTTTTGCTCCCCTCTCCACCACATGTTCAGAAGCCCCTGAGAGTTAGGAGCCTGTGCTGCTGCTGCTAAGTCGCTTCAGTTGTGTCCGACTCTGTGCAACCCCATAGATGGCAGACAATGAGGCTCCCTCGTCCCTAGGATTCTCCAGGCAAGAACACTGGAGTGGGTTGCCATTTCCTTCTCCAATGCATGAAAGTGTGTCCCATGCTTAATTCAAGGAGTTTCATAACTTCAGGCTTTGCGTTGGTATGTTTCACTGAATCTGAGGTGTTATGAGACCAAAAGCCAATGTGATTGTGCAGATGTAACCATCTAATTTTCCCATGGCCTTTTATTGAAGAAGCTCTTGTTCCCATTTGTATATTCTCCCCTCCTTTGTCATAGATGAATTGACCATGGAAGTTTGGGTTTATTTCTGGACTCTCAACTCTATTCCATGGATCTGGTTCTGTGTGTTTTATTTATTACCAGTACCAGGCTGTCCTGATGATCCAGGTGTTGTAGTCTAATTGGCTATCAGGCAGCCCGGTATGTCCATTTCAGGGCTTTTCACCAGATTGTGTTGACTATTTTGGCTCCTTTGTGTTTCCATACACATTTTGGAATTCTTTGGTTATAATGCCCTAAGAACATCCATTGGTATTTTGAGAGGAACAGCATGGACCCTCTGGATTGCCCCACAGGTGCGGTGGAGGTGGGTGACATCATTTTACCAATAGGAATTCTTCAGATCCATGAGCACTGCTTATTTTCCATTAGATTGTGTGGGCTTCACCTTCTTTCACCCATCTCTTGCAGTTCCCTGAGAACAGGTGCTTCCCTCCTGGGTTAGATGGACTCCTAGGTATTTCCTTTCAGTGAATGTCATTGTCAGTGGGGTTGATACTTGTCTTCTCATTCTAAGTGTTTGCTGTGAGTGTTAGAAATACAAACGATTTCTCTTCCCCTTCCTCCCTGTCCATCTCTGAGCCTCCAGGTAGAACAAGCCATTCAGGGTCACACGGGGCTCAGGGAGTGGAGCTAGCCCGAGTTTCTCAGGCCCTCAGTGCTGGGCATCATTTGGTGTACTCTCCGTGTACCTTGCTTAGCCTGGTGTCCCTTCAGACCTTTCCTTCAGGCTCGTTTGTGTTAATGTTCTGTGTGTATTAGGAGACAAATCCTTTATAAGCTCTGTGTATGCAAATATTTGTCTCCCAGTTTATGATGTGTCCTTTGCATTTCTCATAAGGTCTTTAGCAGAGGACAAATCTTTGTATTGTATTCCTTTGATATTCTTTGTGAACTGCCTTTTGGTATTGTGTGTGAAGACTAGGCTCGTGTCTAATTTCTGCTTGATTTTATTCTGGATTTGTGATACGTTTTGCATGGAAAATATGTCTAGGAATACTTTGAAGTGAATTTGTAGTAAGGTGTCAAGTTTCCATCTATACCCATGTCATCCCCTCTGGTTTCCAAATTCATTGCTCCTAAACTCTTTTGGAGAACTTATCGGAAAGATGGTGGTTTTTCAGTTAGAATTTCCACACTTTAATGGATTCAACTATTCTACCAGCAGGGATGCTGTGTCCAGTGAAAGATGAGTCGGGTGCTGCCTCACTTTCAGCAATGACCCCCAGGTTGGATTGACAGGGCGCTGATCTTACATCTGTGACCCACAGGCCACAGGCATTCTTGTGTGCCCTTGGCTGTGTGAGCAGCCGAAGGGAGTTTAGTCTCTGCAGGCACCCACCAGGCCTTCGACTTTGGACCGCCAAAGGTGAGCATCTAAGATGACAGGAAAAACTGCCAGAAGTGGAGTGGGATCCACCCTGAGGATGGGCTCTGACAGTAGAGATGCACCTGTGGTACCTTGATGCGTCCTGCACACTCTTCTCCCAGAGAGAGAGAGATAGAGAGAGAGAGAGAGAGAGACAGAGACAGAGAGAGACACAGAGAGAGAGAGTTGTCTACGGGCTCTGCTAGGCCCTCTGCTCCCTCTTGTGGTCCCAAAGGCTGGCTCTCACCATACTGAGCATCTGGCGCTGAGATAATGACCACTGCTCTCTGCACTGTGTTTACCTTTTTCCATGTGTACATCTGAATTGTCAGGCCGTCTCTGAGCTACACTATCTATGTGCATTGCCTCTCATTGGACCTGCACATGTTTCTTCTGTTTCCTTACAGAACATTGATTTTCTAGAGCATTTGGGGGATATGAGGATGCTGGATCTTTCTCCGGCCTTTTCTTATGAGGAACACTTGTCCCTTTGTTGGTGTGGGTTTCTCTTTCCTGTTCTCCTGCTTGGTTGATTTTTGTGAGTTTGTTTGTGGCAGCAGCAGAACTCGGCATTTCCATTTTGGCTGAGGTGTCACACTTACAACAGCATTGTCTACACATCTTTGGCAAAAAGGCTTCATTTTGTAGATGACATCTCAAAACCACCTGCACTGCCCTTTCTGATACCAAAATGCTATTTCAAATGAAATAAAAAGCAAGAGTACCCTAGTCCAGTCCTAAATTATGTGGCAGTCAGAAAAAGCCACCTTTTCTATGGTTTCATTGGTAGGCATTTATTGGACGCATCCAGGATACAGGAAGAAACAGAGAAAGAGGAGGATTACAGGTTGTCAACAACCTCATATATGCAGATGACACCACTGCAATGGCTGAAGGCAGACAGGAACTAAAGAGCCTCTTGATGAATGTGAAAGAGGAGAATGAAAAATCTGGCTTAAAACTCAACATTCAAAAAACTAAGATCAAATCATCTGGTCCCATCTCTTCATGGCAAATAAATGGGGAGAAGCAGGAACAGTGACAGATTTTATTTTCTTGGGGTCCAGAATCACTGTGGATGATGACTGCAGCCATGTAATTTAAATATACTTGCTTCTTGCAGGGAAAGCCATAACAAACCTAGACACTGTATTAAAAAGCAGAGACACCACTTGGCCAACAATTGTCCATATAGCAAAGCTATGGTTTTTCCAGTAGTCATACTATATGGATGTGATTGTTGGACCATAAAAAAGCGTGAGCGCCAAAGATTCGTTGCTTTCAAATTATGCTGGAGAAGACTCTTGAGTGTTTCAAGGAGATCAAACCAGTCTGTGCTAAAGGAAATCAGTCCTGAATATTCATTGGAAGGCCTGATGCTGAAGCTGATGCTCCAATACTTTCCCACCTGATGTGAAGAGCCAGCTCATTGGAAATGACCCGGATTCTGGGAATGACTGAAGGCAAAAGGAAACGAGTGGCACAGAGGATGAGATGGTAAGATAGCATCCCTGACTCAATGGATATGAATTTGAGCAAACTGCAGGAGACAGTGGAGGACAGAGGAGCCTGGCTTGCTGCAGTTCACAGGGTTGCAAAGAGTCAGACATTCTCAGCGACTGGACAATAGCAATGAATCATTGTCCTGGCTCTTAAAATATTCTTAAGTTTTAGATTTTAATGTATTTTGTCTTAAATTGTCTTAAGTAGTGTGCAATTGCTAGTATTTTAAAGATTACAACTGTTTGGATATTCTAAACTGATTGACAATATTTTTATCAATCTCAAAAAATTTTGGTAGTGACCTTGGTATTTTTATTTTTAACAATACCCATCATATTAGATGTTGCAAAACAGGCTTCAATAAATGAATGTTTACAAGTATTTATCTCTATGCTATGAGAAAATATCAAGCATGTAATTTGGAAACAAGCTAAAAAGTATATTTTAGATGTGCTACAGATAATTTGTATTCTTTTAAAGCCATGAAAGTAAACGTTTTAAAAATTCTGATTTCAACATATTTAAAATATGAATACATTAATGTGTTTTTTTACACTTCCATTTTAAATGGCTTTTTTAATATTTTTTCAGTCACTTTTACATTCTATACATATTGTCTGCCCATAGCATATGTTTAGTAAAGATCTTTGCAGCAGTGAATAAGTGAATAATTCAGTGCCCTTGAGGATCAGGGAGGCAAACTCTCTTCTATGTCACTAGTGAAAAAAGCCATGTTTATAACCTGACAGAGGGCATGTGAAGAAAAAATAATGACAGCATGTTCATAATTATAAGCTGTCATGTGTCTCTCACCAGGCCCACCCTGCCTGTCCCCATCTCATTCAGCTCCCTGGAGTGGAAGGTCCTTGTCACTGATACTTTCCTTTCCTTACACACGTGTTTCTGTCTCTGAATTGTGCAGGGTTTCCTCCCACAAGACAGTCCTGAGCCTGTAAGGGACCCCAGAGCACGCATTTCCTCCCAACCAGCCCCTTAAAACCAGCTCCAGCTATAAAATAAGCCTTGTTAACATATTACCTGAATATAAATAATAAACTAGTGAATAAAACAAAAAAAGAAAGACTCATAGATACAGAGAACAAACTAGTGGGAAGAGGGAAGTGAGACGGGCAGTATAAGACTGGGGGATTAGGAGGTACAAAATTTTATGTTTAAGCTACAAGGAAATATTGTACAGCACAGGGGATATGGCCAATGTTTTATAATAACTATAAACAGAGTGCATGATCGGTCGCCTCTGACTCTGTGATCCTATGAACGGTAGACCGCCAGGATCTTCTGTCCATGGGATTCTCCAGGCAAGAATACTGGAGTGGGTTGCCTTTTCCTCCTTCTGGGGATCGTCCCGAGCCAAGGATGGAACTTGTGTCTCCTGCATCTAATGCACTGAAGGGGCTTCTTTATCCATTGAGCCATTGGGAAAGGTCCCATAAATGGAGTATATACTTTTAAAATTGTGAATCACTGTCTCACAAACTTCATTGTGTATCATCTATGAAGTGAAGTCGCTCAGTTGTGTCCGACTCTTTGCAACCCTGTGGACTGTAGCCCACCAGGCTCCTCCGTCCATGGGATTCTCCAGGCAAAAGTACTGGAGTGGGGTGCCATTTCCTCCTCCAGGCGATCTTCCCAACCCAGGGATCAAACCCAAGCCTCCTACATCACAGGCAGATGCTTTAACCTCTGAGCCACCAGGGAAGTATATCATCTATATGTCAATAAAAAAGATTTTAAATGAAAAAAATTAAACAATAATATAGAAAGTAGAGGGGAAAACTCAGGGGAGCTTCCAGAAAAGGAAAGCTCTGTGCTGCTCAGTTCAGGTCAGTCCAGTCGCTCAGTAGTGTCTGACTCTTTGTGACCCCATGGACTGTGGCACGCCAGGCCTCCCAGTCCATCACCAACTCCCAGAGTTTACTCAAACCCACATCCATCGAGTCGGTGATGCCATCCAGCCGTCTCATCATCTGCCATCCCCTTCTCCTCCCACCTTCATTCTTTCCCAGCACCGAGGTCTTTCCCAATGAGTCAGTTTTTTGCATGAAGTGGCCAAAGTATTTGAGTTTCAGCTTTAGTATTCGTCTTTCTAATGAAGATTCAGGACTGATTTCTGTTAGGATGAACTGGTTGGATCTCCTTGCTGTCCAAAGGACTCTCAAGAGTCTTCCTCAACATCACAGTTCAAAAGCATGAATTCTTTGGTGCTCACCTTACTTTATAAATCATAGCTTGTACTAGACAGACCATTGTTGGCAAAGTAACGTCTGCTTTTTAACATGCTGTCTAGGTTTCTCATAGCTTTTCTTCAAAGAGCAAGCATCTTTTAATTTCATGGCTGCAGTCACCATCTGCAGTGATTTTGGAATCCAAGAACATATAACATCTCTCATTGTTTCCATTGTTTATCCATGTATTTGCTGTGAAGTGATAGAACTAGATACCATGATCCTAGTTTTCTGAGTTTTGAGTTTTACGCCAGCTTTTTCACTCTCCTCTCTCACTTTCAACAAGAGGCTCTTTAGTTACTCTTCATTTTCTGCCAAAAGGGTGGTGTCATCTGTCATCTGTGTAACTGCGTATCTGTGTATCTAAGGTTATTGATACTTCTCCCAGCAATCTTGATTCTGTGCTGCTGTTTAAGGAAATACTGTCCTGGACAAGAGCCCGCAGCCTCTCCTCAGATGCCGTGGCGCCAACAGGGAGATCTCTTTTCCTTCAGACGTAGCCACACACAGGCACTTGTCCCAAAGGCACTGTGATGCCCCCTCAGCCATCCTGAGGCAGTGGGAAAATAAATCTCTTGGCCGCAGGGAAGAATGGCCTGCAAGTAAGTAGACAGGTTGCTCTGGAGCCCTGCACAAGGAAGAAAAGGTGGGTTCCTGCGCCACCTGCCGGCTATCTGATGGCAGACCAGGACGCTCGGAACAGCATTTGGAGAGGGACATGCTCTTCAAGAAAATTAGAGATACCAAGGGAACATTTCATGCAAAGATGGGCTCGATAAAAGACAGAAATGGTATGGACCTAACAGAAGCAAAAGATACTAAGAAGACGTGGCAAGAATACACAGAATAACGATACCTAAAAGATCTTCACGACCCAGATAATCACAATGGTGTGATCACTCATCTAGAGCCGGACATCATGCAATGTGAAGTCAAGTGGGCCTTAGAAAGCATCACTACAAACAAAGCTAGTGGAGGTGATGGAATTCCAGTGGAGCTATTTCAAATCCTGAAAGATGATGCTGTGAAAGTGCTGCAGTCAATATGCCAGCTAATTTGGAAAACTCAGCAGTGGCCACAGGACTGGAAAAGGTCAGTTTTCATTCCAATCCCAAAGATAGGCAATGTCAAAAAATGCTCAAACTGCTGCACAATTGTACTCATCTCACATGCTAGTAAAGTAATGCTCAGAATTCTCCAAGCTAGGCTTCAGCAATACGTGAACCATGAACTCCCTGATGTTCAAGCTGGTTTTAGAAAAGGCAGAGGAACTAGAGATCAAATTGCCAACATTTGCTGGATCATCAAAAAGGCAAGAGAGTTCCAGATAAACATCTATTTTTGCTTTATTGACTATGCCGACATTTGACTGTGTGGATCACAATAAACTGTGGAAAATTCTTCAAGAGATGGGAATACCAGACCACCTGACCTGCCTCTTGAGAAATCTGTATGCAGGTCAGGAAGCAACAGTTAGAACTGGACATGGAACAGAAGACTGGTTCCAAATAGGAAAAGAAGTACGTCAAGGCTGTCTATTGTCACCCTGCTTAGTTAACTTATATGCAGAGTACATCATGAGAAATGCCGGACTGGAAGAAACACAAGCTGGAGTCAAGATTGCTGGTAGAAATATCAATCACCTCATATATGCAGATGGCACCACCCTTATGGCAGAAAGTGAAGAGGAGCTAAAAAGCCTCTTGATGAAAGTGAAAGAGGAGAGCGAAAAAGTTGGCTTAAAGCTCAACATTCAGAAAACGAAGATCATGGCATCTGGTCCCATCACTTCATGGGAAATAAATGGGAAAACAGTGGAAAGAGTGTCAGACTTTATTTGGGGGGCCTCCAAAATCACTGCAGATGGTGACTGCAGTCCTGAAATTAAAAGACACTTACTCCTTGGAAGAAAAGTTATGACCAACCTAGATAGTATATTCAAAAGCAGAGACATTACTTTGCTGACTAAGGTCCCTCTAGTCAAGGCTATGGTTTCTCCTGTGGTCATGTACGGATGTGAGAGTTGGACTGTGAAGAAGGCTGAGCACCAAAGAATTGATGCTTTTGAACTGTGGTGGTGAAGACGCTTGAGAGTCTCTTGGACTGCAAGGAGATCCAACCAGTCCATTCTGAAGGAGATCAGCCCTGGGATTTCATTGGGAGGAATGATGCTAAAGCTGAGACTCCAGTACTTTGGCCACCTCATGAGAAGAGTTGACTCATTGGAAAAAACTCTGATGCTGGGAGGAATTGGGGGCAGGAGGAGAAGGGGACGACCGAGGATGAGATGTCTGGATGGCATCACGGACTCGATGGACGTGGGTCTGAGTGAACTCCGGGAGACGGTGATGAACAGAGAGGCCTAGTTGCTTCGATTCATGGGGTTGCAAAGAGTCGGAAATGACTGAGCAACTGAACTGAACTGAACTCATGCTCCCCAACCTTCCCCCACCCCTCTTGTCCAGGATTGATAAAGTTATGAAATATATCAATGTCCCAGCTTCTCTGCTGATGACACTGGTGATGCCCTGCTCTCGTCATGCCTGCTTTCCCACTGAACATATGTCTCACCCCTTTGAATCACAGCCTAGAGAACAAGAGTCATCAGCTTTTTATGCTACCTGAAAAAAATCCACTCTATTCTGTCCCTAGAAAAGAGCAGTGTGTTTCCACCATCAGATTCTCCGCTGGATCATTAACCTGATTGTAGAAATGGCCATCAGATACATGAAATGGTGCTGAACATCACCAACCCTCAGAGAAATGCAAACCAAAACCCTACTAAGAGGTCACCTTACACCTCTTACAATAGCTGTCATAAAAATGATCAGAAATAAATGCTAGCAATAACCTGCAGCAAAGGGAACCCTCTTGCAGTGTTAGTAGGAATGTAAGTTGCTGCAATTGCTATGGAAAACAGTCAAAATATTAAAAACATCGTTCAGAAGCATCAGTGAAGATGGTGGAGGAATAGGACAGGGAGACCACTTTCTCTCCCCACAAATTCATCAAAAGAACATTTAAACGCTGAGTAAATTCCACAAAACAACTTCTGAATGCCAGCAGAGGACATCAGTCACCAGAAAAGTAGCCCATTGTCTTTGAAAGGAGATAGAAAAAAGTATAAAATACAAAAAAGAGACCAAAGAGGTAGGGACAGAGCTCCATCCCGGGAAGGGAGTCTTAAAAAGAGAGAAGTTTCCAAACACCAAGGAACACTCTCACTGCTGAGTCTGTGGCGATCCTTGGAACCACGGAGGGCAAATCAATGGGAGGGGAAAAAATAAATAATAAAACCCTACAGATTACGTGCCCAATGGTAACTTCCCCAGCAGAGAAGCAATGCAGATGCCTGCACCTGCCACTAGCAAGCGGGGGCTGGGCAGGGAGGCGCGGGCTGCTGAATGCCCTGAGGGTAATCTGAGGGAACTAACTTGAGCTAGCAAACCAGACTGTGGGATAGCTACCACGCAAAAATCCCTAACTTAAGACACCACCAGGCAGCCTCACAGATCAAAGGACTGTACAGAGTTAGTCAGCTACCAACCATCCCCATCTGGTGACAGACAGCAAGAGCCAGAAGGGGGCAACCCAGCCCCAGACAGACATTATCTACCAAACTGCAAGCAAGCTTCTTTGCTAGGACTACTTGGGGTTCTGGACAGTCACCATCCACCTGAGAAGGTGCGCAGGTTGTACACCTAGAAAACCGAGCGGCAGAGACAGGGGAGGCGATAAGTCAAAGCAACCACGCTCGCCAAGCACCTCATCACCTGAGCTGCTCGGACCTGGGAAGGGCACAAAATTCAGGCCCAACCGAGTTTGTTCCTCTGAGGACTTCCTGAGTGCCTAAACCTGATCGGCTTAGACCTGGGAGGTGCATCAACCGGATGGCCTCAGACGGTTCCCAGCGGAGCAACATAGAGCCTGAGCAGTGTGAGCAGGAAGGGCAAACACGCCGTGAGCGGGAGCAGCATCCCTCCCTCCCCATAGCACGACTGAACGAGTGAACCTAAAAAAGTGTCCACCATTGCTCCCTTTGTGTCAGGGAGGGAATTAGACACTGAAGAGACCAGAAAACAGAAAAGCTAAAACAGAGGGAACCGTCTTGGAAGTAACAGGTACAATAGATTAGAACCCTGTAGTTAGTACTGACTACGTAGGAACGGGCCTATAGATATTGAGAAATATAAGGTGGACCAAGGAACTATCCAAAAATGAACTGACCCACACTGCCCACAACAACACCAGAGAAAGTCCTAGATATATTTTTACTATTTTTATGATCATTTTCTTTAAATTTTTAAGTCCTCTATTACTCCTTTAATTTTCATTTTTACAACCTATTACTTTGAAAAAAAGACCTTATTTTCAAAGCAAACTTCATATATATATATATATATATATATATATTTTAAATTTTTGTGACTTTGATTTTTTTCTTTTTTTAATACTGTATTTTTGAAAATCCAACCTCTACTCTAGATTTTTAATCTTTGCTTTTTGGTATTTGTTATCAATTTTGTACCTTTAAGAACCCAATCTTCAATACCCATTTTTACTTGGGAGCAAGATTATTGGCTTGACTGCTCTCTCCCCATTTAGACTCTCCTTTTTCTCCACCAGGTCGCTTCTATCTCCTCCCTTCCCCTTCTCTTTTCTACCAAACTCTGTGGATCTCTTCGTGTGTTCCAGATGGTAGAGAACACTTAGGGAACTGATTACTGGCTGGATCGGTCTCTCTCCTTTTGATTCCCCTCTTTATCCTCCTGGCCACATCTGTCTCTTTCCTCCCTCTCCTCTTCTCTGTGTAACTCCGTGAACATCTCTGAGTGGTTCAGACTGTGGAGTATACATAAGGAAGTGATTACTGGCTTGCTCTCTCCTCTTTAGATTCCACCTCATCTCATTCAGGTCAACTCTAACTACCTCCTCCCTCTTCTCTTCTCCATGTAGCTTTGTGAACCTCTCTGGGTGTCCCTCACTGTGGAGAAACTTTTCATCTTTAACCTAGGCATTTTATCAATGGTACTGCATAGATAGAGGAGTCTTGAGACTACTGTAAAAATAAGACAAAACCAGAAGCAGGAGGCTCAAGTCCAAATCCCGAGAACATCAGAGAACTCCTGACTCCAGGGGAATATTAATTGACAGGAGCTCACCAAACGCCTCCATACCTACACTGAAACCAAGCATCACCTAAGGGCCAACAAGTTCTCCAGCAACACAAGAACACAGCCCTGA
>SJYC01080873.1:0-18006 GCA_006408675.1 Madoqua kirkii | reverse complement strand
GGCGCCATCTTGTAATGGCGGCTGCGGCTCCCGACAGTTGATGTACAATATTGTACAGATTTCAGGTGTTCAACATAGTGATTCACAATTTTTAAAGGTTATATTCCACTTATAGTTTTTATAAGATGTTGGTTATATCCCCTGTGTTATATAATATATCTTTATAGCTTATTTATTTTATATATTGTAGTTTATGAGTATGTTTTATTACCTTAAAATTAGTTATCTGGCCATTCATAACTGCAGTGCAGTCTGGAAGGTGTGCACTTCAGCTTTTCAGTCGGTGCTTAATGAAAGACAATAAAGGGTGCCATTGACAAAATTTAGGAATAAGTGATATTTCAGGAGAGGATCTATAAAATATTTAGGACTGAAAGTTAATATCTGTAATAAGAGGGTAAATTCCTATAAGAACGCAAGAAAAAGAACCAAAAAATGGCAAGGATTATGATTGAGCTACCTTAATAGTTAAAAATACACAAATGAGATATTAACATCCCAACAATCAATGAAATACAAATTAAAAGTCTGAGATACTACTGTTTAGAGAGGAGAAAATACAGATATGCATGTGTGCTAAGTCACTTCAGTTGTGTCTGACTCTTTGCGACCTCATGAACTGTAGGCCACCAGGCTCCTCTGTCCATGGGATTCTCCAGGCAAGAATATTGGAGTGGGTTGCCATTTCCTCCTCCAAGGGATCTTCCTGACCCAGTGATTGAACCTGCACTTCTGATGTCTCCTGTGTTGGCAGGCAGGTTTTTTTTATCATTAGCACCACCTGGGGAGCTCCAACAAAACACATCTTCCCTGATGTGAACCCAGGCCTTGGAGATGAAAGCACTGCATCCTAGCCACTAGACCACCAGGGGACTGTGCAAAATATAGATGGATGGGTATCAGATGCTGATGAGGATGTGGGGAGGTGGAAAGCTTCAGCACTGCTGGGGATCATGTAGACTGTATGGTCACTTTGCAAGCAATAAAATAATTTCGTGGATAAATATTTACTGTATAGTAACTCTGTAGTATTACTATACTTCAAGAGACTATTGAGAGTCCCTTGGACTGCAAGGAGATCAAACCAGTCAATCCTAAAGGATATCAGTACTGAATATTCATTGGAAGGACTGATGCTGAGCTCCAGCTCCAATACTTTGGCCACCTGATGTGAAGAACTGACTTTTTGGAAAGAGCCCGATGCTGAGCAAGATTGAAGGCAGGAGGAAAAGGGGACGATAGAGGATGAGATGGCTGGATGGCATCACCGACTCGGTGAACATGAGTTTGAGCAAGCTCTGGGAGTTGGTGATGGACAGGGAAGCCTGGCATGCTGCAGTCAATGGGGTTGCAAAGAGTCAGGCATGACTGAGTGACTGAACTGAATACTATAGGAAGGTAGTAACAGTAGTAATACTATATAGACTTTAAACAGTAGGAAACCCTCATAAGAGTGTACCATGAGATTTTTATGAAGATGTTTAACATAGCACTATTTGTGGTAGCAAAAAAAGCAGCGACTGATTAGGTCAAATTATTGACCTATACACATTAGTCATAAGGAATCAACCAAGTAGATGTTTAGCCACATGGATACATCTCTAAAATATGTTTTGTAATCCTACACTGTTTATGTAACTTAAACATACCAAAACAATAATATTTTTTTAAAGATTCTCACACATACATATATGAATAAAAATAATGAAGTTGAATTGAAAGTACAAATATTTAATATTTTAGCCTGGGAGCATATGGAGAGGGAGGGAAAGTAGACTATATGGGATGAAGGGGATAAACCTCTAAAATAAAATAAAGAATAAATGAAGATAATGTGTCATGAGTTATAGTATGATAAATCCCATTCTGCTTATCTGACATCTTTAAAATAAACCAGTTACTCTTGAGAAAGAGAAAGGTTTGACAACTTCTGGCTTGCTGGGAGCCAGGAGGTGGGTGGCTATGGAGCAGTCCACCACAGATTACCTCCCCTTGTGTCTTTCAGCAGTCAGACGCGTCCATGTACATTCCTCACTGGCTTCTACAAGCATCTGCATTAAGGCCTCTGCTCTACAGAACTTTGTTCCAGTTGTGGATATCAGGAGCAGGAGACCTCGTGGGCACAGACTGGTTACATAAGCATAACAGGGTGAGTTAGTTTATCTTCAAAGTTCTTGCTATGGTGATGAGTTCCCCATGAGATGAGAATCCCAAAGACAAGCAGCTCAAAAGATGTTACACGCCCTGAAGTCAATATTTTCTCTAGGAAGGATCCCTCGGAAGGTTTGGACAGAGGAATGATTTTAGGCAAAGTCCACAAAGAAACTTTTATGCGTGCACTGTCTTCTCCCATCATTAGTAATTCAAGTAAGCGACCCATGAGGAGCATAGACCAGGTGAGCGTCTTCTCACCTCTGATTCTGTTCTTTGGAAACGAACATTTTTTTCAGATTTTCAGTTCTTGATTAAAGTTTCCAATTTAGCTTGCTTAAAATGTGCCAATGCATTCTAAATCCTGCAGGTTTTTGTCAGAAAACAGCAGTTTTTCCATGAGACTGTCTTTAAAAATTAACATCCTTTGGTGTGAAGTACAGAGAGAACTCAAAAGCTTAATATAAAATAGAAATACTCTTTATATAGAGTTTGTAACCTATGGATGAAATAACAAATTTATCTACTACATTCATAACTGATATGTAACAGGTACAAAAAATTAAGAAAGCTGTAATAAAATGTCCTATTTCTGGTGAAAGTAAAGTCAAAGGAAACCCCAACCCCTCCAGACACTGGTCACCTGTACAGAATATGTATTTCATTGCCAAGAGCAGTGCTGGTAAGAAGAATGATGTGAATGGACTTCATTTTATTAACTGCTTCTTTGTTAACAGGGACCAACAGCCACAGGGCATTTTGCCGGAGTGTGTTAATGGAATTTTCTATCCTGCATTTGATAATGTAGGAAAAATCAACCAGAACTGGACCTGTGCTTGGTTATGTGTAGATCTGGACACATTAGAAGTTTCTACCATTTTAGAGAAACCAGTTTTTGTATTTAAGCCTATTTACTACCACCAGAGTACCTACACTAGAGATCAACGTGCATTGCAGATTAAATCCACTGCTTTGAATATCCTGGTGAACACTAGTTAGTTCACATAGGTAGCTGAAGTACTGACTTTGAAAGTCTACTCCTGAGCTACTGAAATAAATGATACAGCTTCTAATAGTTGATAGTTACTGCCAACGGTGGTACAGGACTTTGTACTATCTTTCTCTAAAATGCACTAGGTCTCGTTGAGGGTGGCCACTGCTAAACGTGGAACAAGTAAAGCAAGGTAGGTCTGGAACATCTTGACTGATGGGGAGACAGTGGCGGTTTCAGAGATTTCTAGGGTTAATACTGAGAGAGGAAAAGAGACCAGCCCTGCAGAAGCAAATAAGTCAGTTACTACCATGAAGTGAAGCAGGTTGAGTTTGTACAGAAATTTTGGTTTCATACTCCTAGAGAAGAAAACAAAGAGTAACACTGAGTGTGCTGACAGACTATGGGAAGATGTATTAAACACAGGAATTTCAGTTGAGGAAAAGATGATGTACTAAATGATATTATGAGCATTAAACAAAATCGCTATTGAGAAATGTCCATTTGTATTTCCTTAATTATGAGTATCAGCAATCTCAGCTGCCCAGATTACCTGTTTATCTCTCCCCAGCTCTCTCTATAGAAGGCTGTGTGGTGTCACAGGCAGCCTAATCTGATGGTATCTCCTCCACTCTTGGTAGCTGTGTGATCTGTCTATACTGTAAGACACACAGTTAAAAGCTCACCCTATTGACTGATCACTGACAACTAAGACTGCTTTGGAGTTAACAGACTGTAGCAGCTGCCCTGCTTTGATACACAGCAGCGGAGACACAAGGGCAGCTACTGGAAAAGGCTGAGCTCTAGTGGTCAGGCAGGACTGCTGCTCAGCTTACACCTCTCTGGGATTCATCTCTACTCCTTCATCCTTCTCCAGAAGTGGGGATTGTATGTGTGTAGGTGATACCAGTAAATCATGGTGATTTATTGGTATCAATAAATGGTATATGGTGTATGTGGTGCCTGTCACATTTATTCTGAGGTTGCCAGCTCTTAGATTAAAAATTATCCTGCCATTGGACTAAGGTAGGTAGTTGTTGCTACTTTCCCACTGGCCACTCAACCCACTAAATGCAAATCGTCTGTTTTGTTTTTGAGATTCCTAATACTGACTGCTTAATTTAGGAGGCCCATTTGGATGGGTTTGGAGGGTGGGAGTGGATTGCTTTTAATATCACCAGTTTGAGCCATCCTCAGTGAATTGGAAAGAGTGCACACTCTAGTGGACATTTTCAGAACTGGTATAGCCTGTTTGTATAAAACAGGTCAGGACTGGGTCAGTTCACGATGGCAGCATTACACACTCTTGGCACCCTTTCATCTGTAAGTTAGTGGTTTCTGCCTTTGCGGTAACAAAAGGAGTCTGAAAGCTTAACCACAGGACCTGAAGAATGCAATGACTGGTAGAGGCGGGCACGCATGTGTGTGTGTGTGTGTGTGTGTGTGTGTGTGTGTGTGTGTGTGTGTGTGTGTGTGTGTGTAGGGGTGGTGGAGGGTTTGCTGCTTCACTCCACTGCCCTTTGTAAAATGTTCGGGAGCCAGTTGTGGGTGGGGGGAGTTTGGAGAGACAGAAAAGTGAGTCTTTGGTTATCATGGCATTAAAGTAACAAAATGCAAGAAAAACTGATAGTGAAGGTAGAAAGAGTCTCCTAATTCTTATTTTACTAAAATCACTTGGTGTATTGAGAATTGCTCAAAAATGTGCCATTAGAAGTATTAGAGTGTAAAGGCTTCCCAGTAATAGTATTTCTCTCGAACTGTCACAGTGTTTTTAATTTATTTAATGTCATAGTAAGTAAATATATATACATATATAACTTTTCATTGTTAGCATGAATTTTATCATTCTTATATTGTACACTGTCAATTCTCAATGCAAATATAAGACCATTTAACTTGTATGCAGAATCACTGAAATTCCATAATTCGTATTTCATATAGCATATGTAATTTGCTCTTAACAGATGACATGAAAAAAATAACTAAAATGTTATTTCACATCTTGATAAATGCAAAATATGGGCTATTCTATTTTTACCTTTTCCCCCTTCACACTTCCATGTTATCATTTTATGTGGTTGGTTAATACAGGGAATTTACACAAATAAGAAAGGACATGACAGGGTTTCTCAGTTTTTAAAGTTTCTCAGGCCATCATTGCCTTCTTTCTGAGCTGAGAATGGAGTGAGGAGGTGGCCTTCTGGACTGTCAACACCTCCACTTACTCGGTCACAGATACAACATGCTTGCCCTGCTGGACTCCTACCACTGCGGGTCCACTGGAGCATTTCACCTGGCGGGCACGGAGAATGTCATCTGTGAACAGGGCAGCTGGAAATGGTCCGTGTGCAGACTGCACGCATCTTCTATGCTCATTCTCCACTGTCCTTTCAGACTCACTGACAAAACTGAAGTATAAAGATAATGGTGTTAAGAATTAGAGGTGGTGACACCAGGGCATTACGCCAAGCACAGAGCTCTTCTGAGCATGGCAGTCTGTGTGGCTGCACTGCCCACCCATCCATGACGTCAGTCCTGCACACAACAGACCGTTTATTCAGATGACGCCCTAAGGTTTGCACGGTTTCTCCTTAGAGTAGCAGACCTTTCAGGACATGGTGCTTAGTCCAGGGAAGCCTGGGACTAAATGTCAACACTGCCTTTAGACTAGCTCCTTTATCCCAGTAGGGTTTGCCTTGTTATCATCACCATCATCATCATTTTTGATAATCTCCTTGTTTTTGTTCTTTCTGACCTTTCATTTTGGAACTCCTATTAGTCACATACTTGATCTTCTATACTGAGTCTCTGATTTTATTATTATCTTTATTTTATTTTAAATACAGCTTTCTTGGAGAATTCTTAAAATATATTTTGATTCTTCTATTAATATTTAAAAAATATATTTTCTTTACTTTTGGCTGTGCTGGGTCTTTGCTGCTGTACAGATTTTTCTCAAGTTGCAGCAAGCAGGGGTTACTCTCTAGTTGTGGTGCACACAGCTCTTGTGGCTTCTCTTGTTGTGGACCATAGGTTCTAGGGCTTGTAGGCTTCAATAGTTGTGGCTCCTGGGCTCCAGAGCACAGGCTCAGTAGTTGTGGCTCACAGGCTTAGTTGCTCCATGACATGTGGGATCTTCTTGGATCAGGGATCAAATCTATGTCTCCTGCATTGGCAGGTGGGTTTTTTTTAAAATCACTGAGCCACCAGGGAAGCCCTCTTTTATTAATATTATTTATTAGGATTATCACATCATATTAAAGATTTCTATCTTATTCTTATATGGATACAACTGGTTTCATTGACACAGGATAATTTGCTATTTTATATTGCTATGTTATAAGGTATGGTTAAGAGGCAGACCCCAAACCAGATAATTTACACTCAAATCCCAGCTCTGTTATTTACTGGTTGTGTAAACTTGGACAAATTACTGAATTTTATCATCTGTAAAATGGGCTGAAACCTTCATCAAAGGACTGTTCAATGAATTATAAGCACTTAGAACAGTGCTTGACTGAGAGCAAATCTCTCTATTAGCATTTGCCGTGCCACTCTTATTATCTGTCTGAGCTTATTAATTGCAGGATTAACTTTTTTCCTGGTTTCCCTGTCTTTCCTTCCTCTGGGTTCCTTTTGTTTAATTTGATGCTCATCTCAGACATTTGAAGAGGTCCTCAGATCTGATGATCCTGGGCTCTCTGTGCATGTGAAGAGTGAGTCGCTAGAAAGTGGATTGGAAGTTGTGTATGTGTGAATCAAGGTTCTGACTCCTGGGGTTCACTGTAGGATTCACAGATTGTTGAAACTGCCTTTTTGTCAGAGGATGCCAAAAACTACTTTGTGGGTGTCCTCTGTCTCAGGCTGTTCCATTTCTTCAGAGAAGAATTCTGCTCACAGTAAAAGGCTTTAGAGTCCAACAGTTCAATGTGTGTATTTTCACTAATCTCCGTTTCAGTCTTAACTTTGCCACAGTCATTGCCCCCTCAGTCTAGACCCTTGTTGCTTAGGTTTCCTTGAGGAATAAATCTTCCAGCTTTTCTGGGGGAGTTACTAAGGGGTTACCTGGTCTGCTTGATTGGAGAAGAGAGCTGGCAAATCCAGCAACTCCTTGTTTAGACTGTCATTAAATCCATCTATGTTCCATTTTGCGCCTAACACTCACATGGCATCTCACTAACCCATGAGTCTTTTGTGGGTGCTGTAGCGTGTTGGGTCATTTCCTGTCTGTATTCTCTCTTTATAGGCTCTTAAAAGTTTTTAAACTCTGCTAAGTCAGTTACTACCACTCTATCCATTTTTCCATCCTTGAAAATTTTATTAAAATCTTTCCTCTGCAATTGTTTGGTCTCCGATTTACTTTGCCTTTTGGTTTCTATCTTTTTTAATCTCCCTTAACTATCATTTTAGTAAGGTTAAAAGAGAAAGAGGAAACTAAGGTTAATTTGCCATGTTTAACTAAGCTGAGATGATTGGATGGCATCACCGACTCAATGGACATGAGTTTGAGTAAACTCCGGGAATTGGTGATGGACACGGAGGCCTGGCATGCTGCAGTCCATGGGGCTGCAAAGCATTGGACGTGACTGAGCGACTGAATTGAACTGAACTGAATGAATTTTAAAAATACGTATTTGTTTATTTGGCTGCCTTGAGTCATAGTTGCAGCAAGCAGAATCTTTGTTTCAGCATGAGGACTTTAGGAAGGCTCAATAATTGTGGTGCGCAGGCTCCAGAGCATAGGCTTAATTTGCTCCACTGCATATGGGATCTTTAGTTTCCAGGCAAGTGGGATCTTAGTTTTTGGACTAGGGATCAAACCCATGTCCTCTGAACTGTAAGGTGGATTCTTAACCACTGGACCACTAGGGAAGTCCCTGAAGTGGATTTTTTAATAGAAGGTTTTTGTGTGTGTGTGTGTTTTGTATTTTTCTTGTAGTAGGTATATAGGAACTGCCAAAGAATCAGATATTGCTAAGAATGCTGGGTCTTCTGGAATATACCCATTCCAATTGCTAGAAGACAATATTTTTCCTTTTAGCTTGCTACTTTGGGGTGAGACAGAGTTTGTGGCAATTTATCAAATTGTATTATTACTTGAACTTCAGAGGCTTCAGATTACTGAGTCCACAGAGAATTATCTTTTTTTTTGGTTGAGCCTCTGCAATGCACGTGGGATCTTAATTCCCTGACCAGTGAGCAAACCCACAGCCCCTGCAGTAGAGGCACTGGAAGCAGAGAGCCTTAACCACTGGACCACCAGGGAAGTCCTCCAGAATAATCTTTCTTTGGCAAAGCTGTATCATCTGTCCTTTTGTTTCCCGTCTACTTTCAGATGAGTCAGGTTGTCTGTGCCTCAACTTGATGAATGCTGAAAGGAGTACCCAACATCCTGTGTTAGTGATGACAGCATTTCCCTCTGTGTTGCTCAAGGCTCAAGCCTCGGTAATTACTTTGTCTGAATCCAAGAGATAACAAGTAATAGTTTAACCGATTGCTTCACAACCTTCAAAAGGTATGCCTATTAATGAAAGTGTACATATCAAATTGTTAGATTGGGAAGCTCTGACTTCAAAAAGATACTCACTCCCACCCTACCTGGTCAACATTTAAGGTTCTGTCCCTGTAGGAACCAGACTCTTTTGGTTGTAAGTTACCGTGTGTGTGTGTGTGTGTGTGTGTGTGTGTGTGTGTGTGTGTGTGCGCGTGCTGTCACCTTAGTTGTGTCCGACTCTTTGTGACTGCATGGACTGTAGCCCTCCAGGCTCCTCTGTCCATGGGATTCTCCAGCCAAGAATACTGAAGTGGGTTGCCATGCCCTCCTCCAGGGGATCTTCCTGACCCAGGGATTGAACCCACTTAAGTCTCTTGAATTGGCAGGTGGGTACTTTACCACTGAGCTACCAGGGAAGTCCCCACAAAGTCCTAAGCAACTATAATCAGACTTAAAATCACCTCGCTGAATCCATGGAAGAACTGAACAACCAAATTTTGGAGAAGTAGCTGGTTCTCACAAGCCCCCTGTGCCCATGGATTTGAATGCCATCAGGATGTAATGTTTCTCATCTCTAATGAGAGACAGAGAGATGAATATAAGCCATAAATAGTCCATGAATTTTCCATATTAAATTTTCCACTGACACTAAAGACTGACCTACTTTCTCAGTTTCAGTCCAAAAAAAAATCCCCAAGGAGGACTTTACTTGGCTCAACTTGAATGAGTATCAGCATCTGGTCCAATCAGCTAGGGCCCTGGGGTGAAGTCAAGTAAGAGTGTCATCTCCCAAGGGGCCATGTGGATGGGGTCTTTGTGATTACAGAGTCACATCCTTGGAAAAGTAAGAACTGGGGCTGACAAGAGACTAGCTTAGACATTCACCACAAACTAACCTTGAGTTTTGAGTAGAATTTTCTCTTAGTTCAAAATACATGCAATACTGTGTTCCTTGTAAATATCAACTTAAAGGTCAGAGGCAAAGGGAACTTGTCATTTCAATGTTAAACCCTTAACTCTTTGAAATAACGCGTTTATAACAACAAAGCTGATACCTCACTTTAAGATTAGAAATCTGATGGCACTTACTGACTTTGACATTCTCCATAGGAAAACTCTTGGAGTATCCACGACATGAATTATGAGCAGGAGAATCAAGAATGTTGCAACAAAAAATACTCTTACCATAATAGACCTTAATAAGTATTTTGGATATTGGTGGTAGTGAAATGTCCAACCTGGGATTAGCATCAATTTGAAATGTGGTGGTAGCCACCAACTGGAGACATTACTTTGCTGACAAAAGTCCGTCTAGTCAAAGCTATGGTTTTTTCCAGTAGTCATGTATGGATGGGAGGGTTGGACTATAAAGAAAGCCGAGCACTGAAGAACTGATGCTTTTGAACTATGGTGTTGGAGAAGACTCTTGAGAGTCCCTTGGACTTAAGGAGAACAAACCATTCCATCCTAAAGGAAATCAGTCCTGAATATTCATTGGAAGGACTGATGCTGAAGCTGAAACTCCAATACTTAGGCCACTTGATACAAAGAACTGACTCCTTGGAAAAGACCTTGATGCTGGGAGGGATTGGGGGCAGGAGTAGAAGGGGATGAGAGAGGATGAGATGGTTGGACGGCATCACTGACTTGATGGACATGAGTTTGAGTAAACTCCGGGAGTTGGTGATGGATAGGGAAGCCTGGCATGCTGCAGTCCATGGGGTTGCAAAGAGTCGGACACGACTGAGTGACTGAACTAAACTGAGCCATCAAATAAGGCACCAAAGTGATTTTTAACAATCTGATATATATATATTTATACACACAATATATATATATGTAATATATGTATAATATACAATAAAATTATGTAAGTTGGAAATATACATGTGTATATATATACACATGTATCAATTATACATGATAGAATGATTTAATAAAATTACATAAATTGAAAGCCAATATTGGCATCATTTTGGTTCAGCATGTACAGTTTATCAGAGGTAGTTATTGATGTCTTTCAATGGACTTGACACAAACTTGAATTTGACATAAAACTGAAACCTTCCATTAGTTTGCTACCACTCAGTGACATTTACATTCTGGTTGTTTAAAAATACAAGAATTCCACTTTACATTCGAGGGCTTGTTTTAATTAAACCCTAAGACTGAATTATACTTCCCTGTAATTTGAATATAAGGAGATTGAATTATTTATTTCATGTATCTGAGCAGATACCATAGACCTAATTTACTGCTGGTAATGATATTCAATCATAGATTAGTACTCTGAATATGCAAAATTTTAAACACATGTTAGTAATTGTTGAAAGTCTCTTGAGACTGATTTTAAAAAGAAAGCACATTTTGAGTTGATAAATGCAAGTTTTAGAAACACCAGTGTAGAACAGTCATAACTGTACCCTGCTGTTACAATTGCCTTTACTTCAAAATTCCAGAAACTCTAACCCCAGCTGTAACCGTCATGACTATGGGGCCTTTATAGGACAGACCTCTCCCCCATATTTTCTGCTTTAGCTTCTCTCTAAAGTGCCCAGATAACAGTATCTGATGCACATTATGTGGGTTGTTTTACAGATGCTAAAACCACCACCAAATGGAAGAAATTAAGTACTCAACCGTGATGATGTAGCCCCTAGACCTACTGGCACCTAAGGATTGACAATGTTAACTCCTATGACCCCACTTTGTTAACCTCACCATCAACCAATTGGATGAGTGAGTAGAGAGCTGATCACACACCCTGGGATGCCCCCCATCACCTAGCCTTTAAAAATGCTTTGCTGAAACTCATGGGGAGTTCAGGTGTTTTGAGAACTAGCTGTCCTGGATTCTCTGCTTGGTGATAAATGCTGCACGTCCTTCACCACAGCCTGGTGTCAGTACATCAGCTTCACTGTGCCCTGGGGAGTGGGCTCAAATTTGGTTTGCTAACATGACTGCAGAGTTGTTCGATGATTTCAAATGATGTCACCTATGCGTAAAGTATTTGTTGCAAATTTAGGTACATTATTTAAAAATTTTTCTTTTGAGATCTCCTTCTTAGTATGATGCACTAGTATTCTCTTTTTTGGAATGCATGTATATTTAGGTAGATTAGATTGTATGTTTGTCTAATATAAATGGAGATGATAGAGTCATTAAGAGTTTTGTTTCAATTCACATTAAAATCACTGAAATCTAAAACATTCAAGGATGAAACAGAAGGTGGATATGAAAATACAGACATGTGAAGATGTACCTTCTCCCTATTGCAGCATAAATTTAGTGGTTTTCTAGTGACCAAGGAAAGAAAGGAGAGATTAAGAGAGAGGTTGGGAGTACTGCACTTTGCCTTCCTAAGTGAGATATAAGCTATGTTAAAGATGACGGACTTAAAATAAAGTCACAACACACCAGAGTGTGGAGGGAGAATTCCAGAGGGAATGACTTGGAAGGGATAAGTAACTTGAGTGGGTATATTAAGAATTATTGACAACTATATGTTAGTGTCCCTATCCTTAGCCAACTGTATGGGTATAGAAAAAACTAGGCTAAATGAAGCGGCGTGTGGATTAACCCATGTACTAAAAATGTGAAAATATACTATTATCCTATGTTGTGAGTGCTGGATGCTCAAGGCCATTTAATTGGTTTTCAGAATTAAGTTTTAAGAGTGAGTATTATCAGATATTTGACACAAGTAGATGTATAAGACAAGATGCCTTAGAGTATTTTCTGTGCCCCAACTTCATGGTGACAGAGACAGTGACTGAGGATATGGAAGATTTGGGAATGACAGTGACCCTTCATGGTATATTAATATTTGGCATGGTTTTGGGGACAAAAAATTGATGCTTTCAAATTGTGGTGCTGGAGAAGACTTTTGAGAGTCCCTTGGACTGCAAGGACATCAAACCAGTCAATTCTAAAGGAGATCAACCCTGAATATTCATTGGAAGAACTGATGCTGAAGCTAAAGCTCCAATACTTTGGCCACCTGATGTGAAGAGCTGACTCACTGGAAAAGACCCTGATGCTAGGAAAGATTAAAGGCAAAATGCCAGGGTCCAGTCCCGGTGGATCCAGGGTGATTCAAAGGTGGGGATGGAGTAGGCGTCCTAGGAAAAACTTATTTAATTACAGATATATAGAGAGATTAGAAACGAATAGTGTAGTAGGAAAATTAGTGGAGAAAAAGAGGCTGAATAACTGGTTAAGGTGGAATACTAATCACCACCTATGTAGGCCACAGGCGTCTTTCCGTTCTCTCGAAGGATAGGAGGCACTGAGGCCTCCCTGGTCCGATCTTAGAAGCCCAGGCAGAATTAGTAGGCTTGGTGCGTACCCCCCATATGCACCCATATGAGATGGGAATTCAGCCAGGAAAACGGGAGCAAGAAAGAAACGACAAGAGGGAATCAGTCTTTCCAGAAACTGATCCCATTTCTTTATTTTTCAGCTTTGTTTTTATACCTTTTTTTATACATAGGGATGAATACAGAGTCATGTGGGGGTCAGCAGACCTGACCCTTGTCACAATCAGGTGCTTCATATAAAATTATACAAAGGTCTTATGAGTTTTTAGATCAGCTTCTGACCATGAAGTCTGCTGACATTTTTCTGATACCGGTCAGTTAACCAGAAAACTTATTTTTCCAGGGGTGATTTTTTCTTAAATCAGGCGCCACACTCCAAATAAAGTTGCATTCCTATAGGGTGAGGGTGTAGTGAGTTACAATCAAGAAAGGAATTTACTTAACATAAGGTTTAACATGATTAATCTTAAAGGTTAATACTCATTTCTCCTATATACTTAAAGGTTAATACATATTTCTCCTATATGCTAGTTATGTTCATTATAAGGGCAGGGAATATGGAGATTTAGCAGCAAACATCAGCCCAACAAATGAAAATCCTTTTACCAATGTTCCCCTTAAGATCTACTTATTCTTAAGATAGTGATAAAGTTACATTTTTACATAGCAAGCACACAGTGATTTATAACAAAGTACAGTGGTCTATAACCAAAGAGAAAATTCATTAACTCAAAAAGTCTAGTATTGCTAACATCAGAAACTACTATATTTCCTTTTCTATATTTCAAATACATTGATTAATATATTCCCAGGTGCCTAAGGATATGGAGGCCTGGCGGCAATCAAATGAGAAAAGCCGTATGCTAATACTCCAAACTCTCTGTGCTGTTTATGGTTGAGAGGCTGTCACACAAGCTAGTCTGTCAGCAGAGAGGTTTGACCTGAGACACCTTTGTCACACCCAGGGCAGGGAATTAGCAGTAATTATTGATAGGACAATTGAAAAAACCCTTCACCAATATAATTCCTAATCAACCCACTAATACTATACTAATGATCTTCTAACTTCTCAAAAGAGTCTGTATTTAGAAAGTTTTAAAGCATTCCATGCCTCTCACAGTTGAGGGGTTGTAAACAATCACGTGCGGCCAGATGAACCTGATCAGGCAGGCCAGAGAATCTTCAGAGTTTGTAAGTTGAAACACTCTTGTCACGCCCAGGAATTTTTATTAACTGGAGCTGCAAGTTAACTCGTTCTCCGAGAGAAATGGTTATGGGGGAGAGCCCCCGTAAAGTACTCTGGTTTTGGGGATAGATGCTCGGGAACAGGGGTTTTCCTGAGGCTTGATCGTGCCTTTGCATATGCCAAAGCCTCCTTCCTCATGACCTTTGTCATGGGTGGAGTTCCTCACGCTGGCTCCCCGCAGCAAAAGAATTGAGCAACAGAGGATGAGATGTTTAGATAGTACTACCGATTCAATGGACAGGAGTTTGAGCAAACTGGGAGATAGTGGAGGACAGAGGAGCCTGGTGTGCTGCAGTTCACGGGGTCTCAAAGAGTTGGATACAATTTAACGACTGAACAACAATGGCTTTGAAGGAGCCCAAGCAACACCTTCTTAAGGGAGTAAATGTCCTCTGTCAGTGAAATATGTGAGCTGAATATCAGCAGGAATAAACACTCTCTTAACGATTTTTGCCCTCATTACTAACCTTGTTCTACCAAGTTCTATCAGGGGATTACACCATTTTTGGAGTTTAATAAATGATAGAAGTGATATGTAAATAGCTATGTCCAAATTTCCAAGCTTCTTTATCTGATTTAACTCAAAGTTAAATGTGGCTGGAGTCCCTGCTGCAGGACTGGGGTCTTAGGTGACCCCAAACAATGAAGGAGGTGAAAGACGACCGACTCAGAGACTTGAGGTCCAAAATAAGAACATGCTATGGTGAGTCAGCCACTCCTCCAGGGGAAAAAGGTGCCCTCAGACTTGACCTTGATGGTGTTTTCCTGGTATCACACACTCTGGCTGAGATGGTGAGTGGCTGTGAGGCTTCAGTGGCAGAATGCTCCTGGGTGCCCCAGAACCTCCAGCAGAGGGCAAGACTGGAACAACCTGGCTCTATGGTTCCATCTTCACCTCACTAGGAACTCAAGGATATTCAGCAGGATCTCACCATTTTTATTCCCTCTGACTCCATTCAATTCCTTTTGATTGTGCTGGATGGGCCTTAGTGCCTACTTGTAATGAGAATGGGGTGGTCCATACCTAACCTCTGCCAAAGGAGCAGGAGAATATTTATCTTCAAGACAATACTAAAGCAGATTTAACAGTCTGTCCTCCTACCTCCAAACCACTCTGCTGCCATTCAAAAAGAGAAAAGGAGAACAAGGAAGGGGAACAAAAGCAAAGAGAGAGGCTTGCATTGTTTATATTGTATGTGTGCAGAAACAAATTTTAATAAAATATTTGATTTCACTGCACAGAAAACTAGAACTGTCAATCAGTTTATTGTAAGAATGTGTGCAGAATATCATCCATAAGGCCAATGGAACTAGACTGAGAAAATAATTAGGCATTTATGAGAACTGCCACTCAAACTGGGACTGAAAGAAATTAGGAATATCCTTTATGCCTCTGTTCACTGCCAGCACTTTGATTTGGAACACAAATTCCATTTAAACCCCAGGTTTCCCTCTTTCTACTTGGGGCAACTTGTACCAACATCTAGGGGTTAATTAGCTATAAGGTCAAAAAAGTCACCTGGAGGTATATAACCCTATTAAGCAATGTAAACCTATAAATCCCATCAGTCCCCTGCAATTCCAAATTCTGAAGCCCCATCATTCATGTTCCCCATCATTATTTTCTTCTTTATAAACTTTTCCTCCATTTTTGCACTTCTCACTGTCTCAAAATATGATTATCATACATTTTCAATTGCTAATTATATGCTGATGGGAAGATGGGAACCATTCAAACAGTATATTAAAAAGCAGAGACATTACTTTGCCAACAAAGGTCCATGTAGTCAAGGGTATGGTTTTTCCAGTAGTCATGTATGGATGTGAGAGTTGGACTTTAAAGAAAGCTGAGAACCCAAGAATTGACACTTTTGAACTGAGGTGTTGGAGAAGACTCTTGACAGTCCCTTGGGCGGAAAGGAGATCAAACCAGTCCATCCTAAAGGAGATCAGTCCTGAGTGTTCACTGGAAGAACTGATGCTAAAGCTGAAACTCCAATACTTTGGCCACCTGATGTGAAGAGCTGACTCATTTGGAAAGACCCTGATGCTGGGAAAGATTGAAGGCAGGAGGATAAGGAGATGACAGAGGTTGAGATGGGTGGATGGCATCACTGACTCAATGGACATGAGTTTGGGTAGGCTCCGGGAGCTGGTGAACAGGGAGGCCTGGGGTGTTGCAGTCCATGGGGTTGCAAAGAGTAGGACATGACTGAGCGGCTGAACTAAACTGAGTTAAAATATTTGTTTGTAAGAATCTGAGACTTTCTCTAATGAAGGGGATTTATTACAAGGCTACCTGTGTGGCAGTAAGAAAGATGGGGCCTCACAAGACTGTAACAGCCAGGTCACAGGAAGGAAATGAGAGCTGAGCTTCATCCATGATTTACAGAGCTCATCCTAGAAGGAAGGGTCCTTTAGGATTCAAGACAGCTCTGGGGAATAAATATTATTTCATTGCCACTCACTGACAGTTTTTAACCTCTGATTTTACTATTCTGCTTAATTGCCATTCTCTCTACTCGTATCTTTACTCCTTGGTGTACTTTCTGCTTATTCAGTGATTCTGTGTGTGGGCATCACTTCAGTCGTGTCCAACTCTTTGAGACCCCATGGACTGTAGCCCACCAGGCTGCTCTGTCTGGGGATTCTCCAAGCAAAAAAAAAAAAAAAATACTGCAGTGGGTTGCCATTTCCTCTTCCAGGGGATCTTCCCACCCCAGGGATTGAGCCCACGTTTCCTGCATCCCCTGCATTGCTGGTGAATTCTCTACCCACTGAGCCACCGGAAAGCCCCATTCAGTGTTTCTGCTTACTTATAATTTGGCTCCTTTATGACTCATCTGCTTTATGTCTGTTTTTGGTGCTTTAAATGCCCATATACTAGCTACAATGCTTTCTATATTTCACACAAAATTTCTGGTACAGTACTTTGATTGGGATAGTTAATCACCATGATTACCATTGGGCAGAGGCTTCAAATGGGCTGATCTGTTATGAGGTGCCTACTCTGTTTCAAACAGCTATAGCTGACATGCAGGATTACTCAGGTAGAGAACAGAGTCTACAGGGGGAAGAAATCCCCAGGGCTGTTGCCTCAGCAGATCGGGTGCTTAGTGCTTTCCTTTATAAGGGTGTTAGAATCACAGGCACTATTACTCCTCAGTTTATATTTGTAGAAGTCAGATTTTAGCCAGAAATTTGTACAAGTAAAATTCCTTATAACAAAACCTTCATATGAATATTCTCAGACTAAAAAAACAATTAGAGTGCATTGATAATTATGTGGCTTAATAAAAGCTAATTTGATTCACAGCAGATTTGATCCCTCCTTCCTCCCTCCTTTCCTCCTACCTGCCTTGCTCCCTCCCTTCCTTCTTTCCTCTCTTCCTTACCTCCCTTATTTATTTTTGTCTCTTCGGGCTTTAGAATTAATTTCATAAATGTTGTGTATAGTTGTGAATTGGTTGTTCATGATATTTACTATTAAGTCTTTTCTTTATCCTTAAAGTCACTCACTGCAGCCAAGAACCTGCAAAGAGCTAACTGGTCTCTTAAATTTTCTAAGCCAAGGCTTCCACCATAGTTCTTCACTGACAGCTGTTAAATGATAGTTCAGTTTTAAAGTATTCAAGACATGTCTAGAAGGGTAATTCTCTATTTTTTGTATGAAAAAAATTTTCCATTTTTTGTATGAAAAAAAAATCCAGCATTCTAACAATATAATTTAATATTTTTTAAGTAAAAAAGGAAAGTATTTGAAAGTATTTGAAAATATTTTTAAAATATAAAGTTTTATATTTGT
>SJYC01080872.1:0-16719 GCA_006408675.1 Madoqua kirkii | reverse complement strand
TATTTGAAAATATTTTTAAAATATAAAGTTTTATATTTGTCTTACATTTGTCTATCCTGTCTGTCTAGTTATATACCACTTATAATCTCAACTTTTAAAAATTATAGCCAGTTAGACATGGGTTGAAATTACATATTTGCTGACTATTGTCTGTATTTTTAGCAAATTATTAGAAATAGTTCCCATATCTCTATTTGTAAAATCAGGATAATAAATTTATAGAGCTGCTGTTTTAAAGACCAAATCAGATTGCATTATACATTAAACATGAAAATCACCAAAGACAGTGTTCTGGTTCATTATAGAAATTTAAAAAATACTAGGCTTTCTCTTTTATGCCATAACACAACAATTTTATTTTTGCACACACTCTTCCTCCCCAGCTGAGAGAGCACATGATTTATTATCAAGAAAAGAACATTTTGAGAGTTAAAGTGATTGCTATTGATTTAGTCCAAGAGACTGTATATGAAATGGGACTGTCAGCAGACTGGGTGTGTAGTTATCCTATTCATGGTCCCCTTCTTGTTGGTTTGGATTTGGAGCCCAGGTAGTTTTTCAAGTCTTCAGAAATCACAGACTTTTATTCCCTTGGAATTTCGGCAATATATAGTTTTCTTTACTCTTCTTTAACCTCTTTATATCCTCACCTCCTGGTTTCCATTGTCAATCAGTGTGAAGATATACTCTTAATTCCTTTGCACTCATGTGAACGCATCCATCTTTCAGAATAAGCACCTTCACTCGAAGATTTTAAGTTACGTTGGAGAAAAACTCAAGACCATGAGTGAGAAGTGGCTTCTTCACTACTTGCCCAATAAACCTCTCCTCCCCCTAACACTAAGAAAAAGGAAGTCTCAAAAAAGGAAAATGAGTTTTAAATTATTTAGTTTGCATGAATATGAATCTAACTTTATAGAAACAATAAATTGAATCTATAATTTTTATAATATGTGACATTGCAACTTAGAAAACATATTAGACTATATTCAGTTGAAGGATGGGAAATGTCATTTTCTCTCTTTATGTGGGAAAATACTTTGTCAATAATATTCTACAAAGGATAAGAAGCCCATCTACCATATTTCTTTTTTTTCTCTAAAGGCTTCTAATATTTGAAAAATTGATAGCATTTCGTGACTATAAATTGACCAGAAGAAGGAATAAATAAAACATTCTTACCAAAAATAGTTTGTCATCATATATTCAAACTATTCTTTAAAACTGGAAAACTGGATAGAGTTCCAAATCATGGGCTGTATGAAATGAGATACATAATATGTGTTTTCTAAGAATGCTTAGATCATCTCTGAAAGCCATAGTTTTATAAATTAATTGAAAGGGAAGAATCCTCTTTCAATATTTTTATCAGGGCAGAAAGTAAATATTGAAATATGAATTAAATTGGAATTCTATTTGACCAAGTTTCAAGTTACCCAGTGATGGACTGTCTTTTACTTAAAGATGATACAGTCAACTTCACCAGCAGAAAAGATAGTCTAAGACTGAAGCCCCGTGTCTCCTTCTGCTGCTGTTTTACCAGAACTAAAGGTCAGTAAGGCAACCAGACAATATTGCTGAGAGCCTTCTATGAGCAAGGCACTGTGATTAATTCAGGAAAGAAATAAAGTCTTTTAGAAGGAACTCACTAAAATAATTCTGTGTATTTATTGAAAGATTTGTATATGTGAAGAGCGTACTTCTTGGTTTAAGTTAATAGCTATTTCCAGGTTTGTCACAAAAACCAAACTAGGATATTTATGAATTCTTACCTTGGGCCATTGGGTTCAGCAAAAGAAGACATAGAGGTTATCCTAAAAAGGAGATGATTGCCTGTCACCCAGGTATAAGCGGAAGAAGTGAAATGAGGCAGATTTTGCTTCCCAGGTGGTGCTAGTGGCAAGGAACCTGCCCTCCACAGCGGGAGACTTAAGAGATGTGGGTTTGATCCCTGGGTTGGGGAGATCCTCTGGAGAAGGAAATGGCAACCCACTCCAGTACTCTTGCCTGGAGAATCCCAGGGACAGAGGAATGTGGCAGGCTACCATCCATAGTGTCGCAAAGAGTAGGACACGACTGAAGTGACTCAGCACAACCCACATCAAACTTAATATCTCTTGTATCTGATGTGTGTCACAGGCCTTAGAACTTCAGACTAATTTGCCTAATTAACACATTGTGAAAGGAAGTCAAACATGTAGAAATATTCTATTAGACACTGCTACTTAAAAATTCCAGTGTGCCTCATTTTAAAAAGGACCTGCTGAGATTCTTTTGAAGTGAGATTATTATTGAATTGAAAATGCTCTTAAGTTTTTATGGATTTGTAAAATGATTTATCAGCCTTGTCTATGGACTGCTCCAGATGTTGCTCTCCAGGCTGTAATTTTTATGAGTCTACTTTATAGGTCAAAGAACTGTGAGTCTGGGTGACTAGTTTCAGCCTCAGGTCTAGAGAGGTGATACTTAATCATTTAGAAGGGCAGGAAAGCAATGAAATGACCACTTGGAAGTTTTGCATTTTAATGAGTATATGAGATGTAAATACAGGTGACAACTAGCCCAGGGCACCTATGAGCTAGGCATATTTCCTTAAAGGTCTTTCATCTTTTCTTACTTAAAAACAAAAACAAAAACAAAAACTAAACCCAACAGAGGCAATAAACAATGTCTTGTGATTGAACTTTAACTTAAGGCTCCACTGCATCTTCCTATTTCCAGTTCTAATCTAAGATGTAGGCTTCCATCCTGAGGCTCTGATGCCTGCGGGAAGTGAGATGTAGAGCCTTCTAAGCAACAGGAATAAAAGCTGAATCATGGATTCAGTTTGAATTAATCCATCATTCCATTCACCCAGCAAACACTGAAAGAGCACTCACAGGGCACTGGGACCCTGCCCCTGCCCTCCAGTAACGAACATTCCTTCAGCTGGAGGGAGAAAGTGATGGGGGACCCCAGTGAAGGTAAAGAGAAATGGCAGTAAAGTATTAAAGAGAGTCAGCAGGACTTTTGGAAGACCATCTAGGTACTTTCCACTGTAAAATAAGCAGGACTGGGTAGAGGTTAAGCCATGGATTTTGGAGTCTGATGTGAGTTTAAATTTTCCTTCCTTAACTTCCAATACCCATGACCTTGTTCAGGTTATTTAGCTTCTCCTATTTATTACATAGCTGAGAATGCAATGGTGACCCACTCCAGTACTCTTGCCTGGAAAATCCCATGGACGGAGGAGCCTGGTAGGCTACGGTCCACGGAGTCGCTAACAGTTGGAACGACTGAGTGACTTCACTTTTTCCTTTCTCTTTCATGCACTGGAGAAGGAAATGGCAACGCACTCCATTGTTTTTGCCTGGAGAATCTCAGGGAGGGGGAGCCTGGTGGGCTGCTGTCTATGGGGTCACACAGAGTCGGACACGACTGAAGCGATGTAGCAGCAGCAGCAGCAGCATTTATTACATAGGGGCTTCCCTGGTGACTCAGACAGTAAAGAATCTGCCTCCAACTCAGGAGACCTGGGTTCTATTCCCGAGTTGGGAAGATCCCCTGGAGGAGAGCACGGCAACCCACCTCAATATTTTTGCCTGGAGAATGCCCCTGGACAGAGAAGCCTGGTGGGCTACAGGTGTTGCAAAGAGTTGGACAGAACTGAGAGACTAACACTTGGACATGCTGATAATGACTTCATAAGTTTTAGGTGGTGATCAATTTTATCCTGAAGGACATCAAAGCTCTGCATGTTAGAAGTTGTTAAGAGGTAACTGTTAATTTTATAGTTTTACCTAAGACTGCTCAATGGTTTGGATTATTTCTTGACTGGGGCTAAGAACTGGATTCAGGGTGACTTCCCTCGCTAGTTTCCCCACAGCAGCTCATGAGAGCCCACTATGAAGTTTCCAGAAATTTACAAGCCATTTGTTAAACACAGTCATCTTTGAAATTGGCCATGGTGGAAGTATTTACAAGATGAAACAGTGAATGCTGCAGGTCAGAGCTCCCCAATGTCCTTGATTTATCAGCATATGATTGCAAGTGAATTTCAATCCTAGTAGATCTATGGGGCTCTGGGTGGTGGTGGGGGCTGGGGCATAGGGTGAAGTGAGGAGACAGCCTCCACATAATTTAGGTTTTTAAGTCCTGTCCTGAAGGAATATACCAGGGTCAAAGGTGAGGCCAGAATGAGAAGGAAAATGTGGGGGAATGAGCCTTCTCTTCATTTAAACTTTTATGTAAGGCTTTGAAAGCACTGTTTAAATGTCATCTTTATTGGTGCATTCTGGAGTTGAAAATCACAGCCCCAGAACGGCCCAAATGTTTGTTCCTTCATAGCAGCTGTTTTTAATATAATTGAAAGAAGTGGTGCACACATGTAGTAATAATATTTATAAATATTTCTCCTCTGCTAGCCAGATCCCTGCAGTAAATAAGAGTGTTCAGGGTACCCACATAGCACCCTGGTCAGCCTCCCTCCTGTCTGTTTTTTAAGTTATAGCAGAAGGTCTTCAATAGTTATGAAGTATTTAAAATCCAGCCTCACTCTTATTATGGAGAAAGTATTTCTAATACCCCATCTGATTGCTGCTGCTTGAATTTAATCTTGTTTCTTCTCTCTTTACCCTGATTAGAGATAGGGAATAACTGGACAGTAACCTTCTTGTTTATTTTGTTATTGAAGCTAGTGATGCTGGATTTCAGTTCAGTTCAGTTGCTCAGTTGTGCCCGACTCTGTGACCACATGAATCGCAGCACGCCAGGCCTCCCTGTCTATCACCAACTCCCAGAGTTTACTCAAATTCATGTCCATTGAGTCAGTGATGCTATCCAACCATCTCATCCTCTCATCCCTTCTCCACTTGCCTTCAATCTTTCCCAGCCTCAGGGTCTTTTCCAAGGAGTCAGTTCTTTGCATCAGGTGGCCAAAGTATTGGACTTTCAGCTTCAACATCAGTCTTTCCAATGAACATCCAGGACTGATCTCCTTTAGGATGGACTGGTTGGATCTCCTTGCAGTCCAAGGGACTCTCAAGAGGCTTCTCCAACACCACAGTTCAAAAGCATCCATTCTTTGGTGCTCAGCTTTCTTCACAGTCCAACTCTCACATCCATACATGACCACAGGAAAAACCATAGCCTTGACTAGACAAACGTGTTGGCAAAGTAATGTCTCTGCTTTTTAATATGCTAAAAGTTGGTTATAACTTTCCTTCCAAGGAGTAAGCGTCTTTTAATTTCATGGCTGCAGTCACCATCTGCAGTGATTTTGGAGCCCCCCAAAATAAAGCCCCCCAAAATAAACTGTTTCCACTGTTTCCCCATCTATTTGCCATGAAGTGATGGGACCAGATGCCATGATCTTCGTTTTCTGAAGGATAAGCTTTAAGCCAACTTTTTCACTCTCCTCTTTCATTTTCATCAAGAGGCTTTTTAGTTCCTCTTCACTTTCTGCCATAAGGGTGGTGTCATCTGCATATCTGAGGTTATTGATATTTCTCCCGGCAATCTTGATTCCAGCTTGTGCTTCTTCCAGCTCAGCGTTTCTCATAATGTACTCTGCATGGAAGTTAAATAAGCAGGGTGACAATATACAGCCTTGACGTACTCCTTTTCCTATTTGGAACCAGTCTGTTGTTCCATGCTGCATTTTAACCCCCTCAAATCCAGGCTACCTTTAGTCTTTTACAATTTCTCTCTTAGTACTTTTATGTGAACTTTTCAACTATCTAGATTTACCTTCTGTAATTTTTGAATATTTTTTTCTTTCTCTATTTCTTCCCTGGATAATTCGTATCACTTCTCCAACCCAGGTCATGCATCTATTCATGCAGGAGAGCACCATGTGATGGATCACTGGCCACTGATTCTCTTCTGCTGTGCACAGCCCTGCTCATTTCTGAGGAACCTCCACGTACCTCTGAGGTTAGGAGCTAGGCAGTGTATTTATAGCTTCTTTATTTAATTGGTCTTCTTGGTTTTGCAGCTTGCAGCTATTGAGTTCCAAACCTTAGTGACCAATGATGTGTTAAGCCATTGAAAGTCTCTTAATTTTCTCCTTGAGTGAACCTGGCACTCCAAAGTTTAGAGTTATTAATGGTTGTTCTGTAAACTACTAAACTGTGCTTACTTGGCAAAGAAGACATTTGTGGGACAGGGGAAACACACTGTTAACATTTCAAGGACTGGGTTTTCTACTTGCTGACAGCTGAGTGCCAGTGAAGTTGGAGATAAGGTGGAAAACCGCCAAAGTGCATTTTCCCAGTCTTACAGGGCAGAATCTCTCCACACCCATCCTAGATCATTCTATCTGATGCTTTTTGCACGACTTAACCTTTCTGGAATGTAGAGAAAACCCCTGGGAAGAGATGAATAAATTAACTGACATTGCTCCTGCTATTTAAAATTAAGTTTAAATAAAGACAAAGGTAACATTAAATATTTAGCAACCATATAACACTGGTACCAATCCCTAAGAACAGCTGTTGGCTTAAAAATCCTGGCGTCCTCCTGCTGTGAAATCTCTTAAATTGTTGGAACATTCAGATGGCTAGAAGTTTATGGAGTATGGCCTAGGGTGGCAGTGGCAGTAGAGGGGTGCAGTTGAACCCGTAATGAAGCATTTCAGTATTTAACATCTGTTCTGCCTGTGCTTGTGCACAGCAGCTCAATATCAAGTCTGGTTAAAAACATAAGCTAAGTCACGTTTCTTGCTCATCTAAGTTATAAGTTGATTGATACATGCTGCTTGTAAATTGAAATTTCCTTGCACACAAATTTTTGCTCTCTACCTCTTTTGTCTATTGTCAGCATGTGTTTAACTTCTCACCATTATTACTGTTTACTTTTATTCTTTAAACAATAATACATGCACATATGCACATCAGAACAGGAAAACTACACCATTGATGATCGTAATGAACTCTTCAGATTTCTTTTAGCTTTGATGTAATTAGATGTTTAAATCACTGAACACATTTCCATATTAAGGGAGCAAAAATATTTGTTAAAAGACATGGTAAGAGGTAGTACTGACAGGCTAACTATATCAGATTATTGTTTGACTATTTTAAAAATGACCAAATAATGGTGATTAAGTAAGATAGAAGTTTTTTTTATTGTCATATGCATGGGATATGAGGGTGTTCTACATGAAGTACCCGAGGGACCAAAGTCCTTTCTATCTTGTGACTCTGTCTCCTCCTAAGACATTGCCCTTATCTTGTGAGGCTGAAGACTGCTCATGACCTCATTGTCTATGCTGCAGTTTTTCACCCACAGTAAAGAGAGGAAGGGGCAGTGTCTTTGTCTGTTCCAGCTGCTATAACAAAATATAGACTGGATGGCTTATAAACTGCAATGTACTGCTCACAATTCTGGAGGCTGGAATTCCCAGATCATGGTGCCTGGCATGACCCTCTTCGGGTCCTAGATATCTTACTGTATGCTCACATGGCAGAAGGGGCCGGGGAGCTGGAGGAGTCTCTTTTGTAACACCACTAATTCCCAAATAATGCAAATGAACTTATTCACAAAATGGAAACAATCTCACAGACATAGAAAACAAACTTATAGTTACCAAAGGGAAAGAGGGGGTGGGGGTAAATTAGGATTTGGGGATTAATGGATACACACTACCATATATAAAATAGATAAGCAACAGAGATTTACCATGTACTACAGAAAACTATATTCAATATCTTCCAATAACCTGTAAAAAAATAATAAAAAGAATATATATAGAGAGATTATGTGCATATATATACACATATATGTGTGTATAGATATATATCTGAATCACTTTGCTGTACACCTGAAACTAACACAATATTGTGAATCAACTATATTTCACTTAAAATAATAAATTAAAAGAGCACTAATCTCATGCATAAGAACTCCATCCTCATGACCTAATCACCTCCCAGAGATCCTTCCTTCTAACACCATCACATTAGGATTCAACATGTGAATTTGGCATTAGGAATCAGCATGTGAAGTTTGGGGGGACACAACATTCAGACCCTAGCAGGAGGGTGAGCAATGACTTTGAAGAGCCAGACTCAGAAGCTGTACACACTGCTTTTTCTCCTAATCCACTGGCTAGAGCTTAGTCACCTGGCTGTGTCTAGATGCATGGGAGTGAGTGAAAATGTCATATTTGAGCAGTTATATATGCAGCTAAGACTCAAGGGGTTCTGGATTCTGGGGGACAATTAGTAGTATCTATCATATTTATGAAAACAAATTTACTACTATCCTAGTCCATTGCTACCATAAAGGTATCTGATAAAATACATGGTATCTTAAGTGGATAAGGTGTTTTTTAACATGGCTGCTTTTTCCAAAAGTCTTCACAAATGTAACTGTTCATTTAATTGCTCATTCGTGTCAGACTCTTTGTGACCCCATGGACTGTAGTTTGCCAGGCTCCTCTGTCCATGAGGATCTCCAGGCAAGAATACTGAAGCAGATTGCCGTGCCCTCCTCCAGAAGATCTTTCCAACCCAGAGATTGAACCTAGGTCTCCTGCATTGCAGGTGGATTTTTTACTGACTAAGCCATCAGAGGAAACCTCTGTATTTACAGTCTTTCTTAAATATACTATTAGGTCTTCCCTGGTGGCTCAGATGGTAAAGAATCTGCCTGCAATGCAGGAGACTCAGGTTTGATCCTTGGGTTGGGAAGATCCCCTGGAGGAGGAAATGGCAACCCACTCCAGTATTTTTGCCTAGAGAATTCGATGAACAGAGGAGCCCAGTGAGCTACAGTCCATGGTGTCAAAAAGAGTCAGAGATAACTGAGTAACACTTAAATATACTATTAAACCATGGTCACAAAATTTTCAAAATTCAGTCAAACTACAAAAGGCTGTTTGGGGTTTTATTTTGTTTTTGCTCTGGTTTCAGAGTTCTGATATTGTATATTTTCTATTTACATTACAGTTTCTTCACACACATCTTTTTGTGGTTTTAATGAGCTATTGTGAATAACCTTCTTCTCTCTCTTTCCTTCCATCTCAGATTCCACTCCTCCTTGAGGTTCCCTTTGCCTCATTTTGTCTTTCCTCTTCCATCTCCTGTTTTTCTGCTTACATTGATCCTCTGGAACTCGTGCAATAGAGGGCGTGTCCTTCCTCTGATCCTAATTTTCCAAGATATCCTATTCCTTCCTTGTCCTTATTAAGATTTCAAGTGGGATCTTCAGGATTTAAATAGCACTTTCTCTTTTTCTTACTAGGGACATTTCCCCCCTTCTCATTTGTTTTTAAAGGTGCCTGTCTACCTTTCAGTTCAGTTCAGTCACTCAGTCGTGACCAGCTATTTGTGACCACATGGACTGCAGCGCGCAGGCTTCCATCCACCTTCTCCCAAAGCTTGCTCAAACTCATGTCCACTGAGTCAGTGATGCCATCCAACCATCTCATCCTCTGCCATCCCTTTTCCTCCTGCCTTCAGTCTTTCCCAGCATCCGGATCTTTTCCAGTGAGTCACTTGTTTGCATCAGGTGGCCAAAGTATTGGAGTTTCAACTTCAGCATCAGTCCTTCCAATGAATATTCAGGACTGATTTCCTATAGGATTGACTGGCTTGATCTCCTTGCAGTATGCTTATAATTTTTCAATATTTTTCTTTTCCAAACAGGCATCGAATTCATTATCTTTTCTTATTAGATATCCTCTGACATTCTGCAGTTACATGTTATTGTTTGGGTTCCCTTTTTGAGTTCTTGCAGTTATTTGCTATAATACTTTGTTCCTGATGAAGCTGTGGGGGTTAAAATATAAAATATATATATATAAATAATACGATCTTACACAATTGCTGCTTTACTCAAGACAGGGATATTTGACAAACTTATGGAATTTTAAAAGAAGGCCATTCCACATAGTTTATCTTTGAGATGAATATTCACCAGTGGGACCAATTGTGGGTATTACTTACTTAAAACATCTAACAGATACTATTGAGACCCTTGTATACAGTGGTGATAACCATGGCTCATCCCTTTCTCATTTCTCATGTATGCATCCTTTTTACATCTCTGTTTTTAGAATTTTGTATCTAGTATGTCTTTCACTGAAGCCTATCTCAAGTCTCTACTGGAATTAGGTCAAGTATAGAAGACCAAATGAGGTGGATATTAGGGAAAGTCTCTCTTTAACTTCCTTGTTCAGAATCCTCAATCAGTCACAAATCCTGACTTCACAGAAAGAATTGCAAACTTTTTCTCCAGCTTTCTTCCTGGTTTGATTCTTGCTGCCTCTGAATCTTGGTGTGTTCATTTGTCAAATAAAGTTAAGATTGCATTTTGTGTGACAGCCTCAGATGAAGTCAAGAGTTACTGCCCATAAAATACAATGACATGCTTCTTCACTAGAAAGTGCCTCCAACCTGGAGGATTAAAAAAAAAAAAACCAACTTAGGAGGTTAAAAAGAGAAGAGCCAGGCAGATGAGGTAAGAAGAGATCACTCAGCAACTTTAAAAGTGGAAGTACATTTCAGGCATTGAAAAGGTTACAGACTTGATTTCAGAATGAACATTTATCTTCCCGTAGAAATCATGGCACACAGGAGAGGTATGAGAGATGTTATTGTGTCTATAAGGAAATATATATTCTGTCTCTTTCAGGCAGAGCTTGATGTTGATCTCTAGAAAATTTGCAGAATGTATTATTAAATATTGGGTTTATAAGAACTTAGAATGGTGTTCATGACTTCTAGATCAAGATAGCTAGTTGAGACACAGATTTCCCTCTTCTACCTTCCCAACTTGTACTGAAATTACAGGAAAAAATATAAGAAAAAAAGACAGGTTTCTGAGAGTGCTGAAGAAACAAATACTAGGAAAAGACAGAAATATACAGAAGGTTGCTGTAGAGTCAAGAGCTGTCTTTTTCCATGAGATTTTCATAGGGATACAAGCTTGAAATCAGCAAGGGTGAGGACAGGAAGTGGACTAGAGATCCAGCAGTAACATTAATTACAGGACTTTAAAAGAGCTGCTCCAGTCATCTGTCCTCTCCGCCCTACCCCCACCCTCCGGTCATCTGTTTTATGTGTACAAAATGCCTGGCTATTATGCTTTTCCCCTAAATAAAGCCTGAGAGAACAGCACCTTCCACAAAAAGTGAGTGAGTGTTTAGTGTGTGTGTCGAGGGAAATGAAGTTTAACATAAGCTTTGGAGTCAAATAGAAGAGATGGCATTTGGTAACTTCACAGACATTCACCATGGATAGAGAAGAGAAAAAAGAATATAAGGAAGCCCGCGGCACACAGGAGTAAAAGAACCTAAAGTACTCTATTTCCCAGAAAAAAGTCTTCCTTGTGTTCTTTCCAACTATAATGGAAGCCATCACACTGGGGCATTTCTGCTCATTCATTTGCAAAGCTGTAGATATAACATCTCACTGAGAGGAGCCTTCCCATCAAAAGTAATTTTTGAAACTCGAGGATTTCTATTGGACTTTCTATATGTCATGAACTGAATAGTGTCCAACCACCCTCCAGTTCATATTTTGAAGTCCTAACCCTGAGAACCTCAGAATGTAACTGTATTTGGAGATAGAGTTTTTGAATTAAGTTAAAATGAGGCCATTATGGCGAGCCTGAATTCAGTGTGACTAGTGACCCAAGAGGAGGAAATTTAGAGACCTAAAACTGGAGTAAAGATGATACGAAGACACAGCATGAAGGTAGCTAGTTACAAGCCAAGGAGAGAGGCCCCAAAACCAACTTTAAGGACTTCCCTGGGGGTCCAGTGGTGAAGAATTCACCTGCTCATGAAGGGGAACAGGTTCAGTCCCTGGTCTGGGAAGATCGCTCATGCAGAGGGGCCGATAAACCTTGCACCACCGCTCCTGAGCCCTTGTGCCCTAGAGCCTGTCCTCTGCAACCAGAGAAGCCGCAGCAGCGAGAAGCCTACCCACGAAGAGTGGCTCTGGCTTGCTGCAGCTACAGAGTCTGCCGAACACAGCACCGAAGGCCCAGGGGAGCCAACAATAAAGAAATATTCCAAAAACCCAGCTCCTGTCCTTGGCAGATATTGCTTTAGTCAAGTGATCAAAGTTACATTAACAAGAGACCAATATCAACTCCCCCACAACCTCCCACCCCCATGCAAAGTACTAAGAAAAATAGAACTATTTTTTCTGTAAAGTGTTTAATCCATATTCAATCATGAGGACGATTCAGACAAATTCATATCAAGCGGCATTCAGCAAAACCATTGATATAAAGAAATATCAATATCAGGAAAATGAAAGGCAATAAAGTTGAGAAACTATTCTTGATAAAAGAGGATTAAAGGGACAGGGAAACAAAATTTAGTGGGTGGTCTTTGACAGAGTTCTGGGTCATTATCAGGATAACAGAGGTTATTGGATATGGCTCATATAATAGATAATGTTATTAACATTTCCTGATGATAACTGCATTTGGTTATTGTAGGATAATGTCTTTGTTCTTAGCTGCTATAATCTGAAGTATTTGATATAAAGGGTATTGATGTTTGTTAGTAATTCTTAAAAGGCTCCAGCTATGATATATACATATGCACATAAACATACATAAGTGTGTGTGTATATATATATATATGCATATAAATAGATACAAAACAAATGTGATGAAATTTTAATAAGTAGTAAATCTGGCTGAAGGATATAAATGGTATTTCTTATGGCATTCTTGCAGCTTTTCTGGAGGTTTGAAAATGTTTAACATAAAATTGAGGGAAGGTTTAAAAGCTAACTCTTGGTGTAATTAGCGTGTTTAGTTGCTCAGTCATGTCTGACTCTTTGCAATCCCATGGACTATAGCCTGCTAGGCTCCACTGTCTATGGAATTCTCCAAGCAAGAATACTGGAATGGGTTGCCATTCCCTACTCCAGGGGATTTTCCTGTCCTAGGGATTGAACTCAGGTCTCCCACATTGCAGGCAGACTGTTTACTGTCTGAGGTACCGGGCAAACCCAACTCTTGGTATAAAGGGAATAGAAAAAAATTAGCTTATTTATTTATATTTTTTTTGCTGTGGCAAAAATAGTGACTTGATATTTTCAGTTTAAACAAAACAAAGCACTGGTTTCATAGTAAGGCCAAGAAGGATTCTAGTGTTACTTGTACTACTAATGCCGCTTCCTGGTTGTACATCCAAAGGCAGATTGCTTAAATTTCTCATCTACAAAATGGAGATAACAGCAGTACTTATGCATGATAGAGGCAGGTTGGCTGCCTAACCAGTATCCATTCTTAAGTACTTTTTAAAAGAATAGTAAATTTGATGACAGTGGCAAGGTACTCCATTTTGCAGCATACTCTGCCAGGTGGTCATGTCTTGGATCAAGAGATGTGAGTGGGAGTTGTTTAATTAGGGCTTTGACAGGTGGTACACTTAGCCAACTGATACTTTTCTTGCCTTTGCTCTTTCCTCTTCCTCTTGTTCCTTCCAAGGAGATGCATGCAATGGTTGGAGCTTGTGGACATGAGGTTGTGGGCTATATCTGCACCTGAAAGGAGATGGCTTGCTGGGGCCTGGTGAAGCTTCTCCACCAGCCTGGCATCACCTACCTTGGGACTTTGTTACATGCAAAGACGCACCATTATTTAGTTAAGTCAATCTTATTTTGATTTTCTAACAAGTGCAGCCAAAATCTATTCCTTATTTTAACACTATCTTATAGCGTTATGAAGATTGATTTGATAATAGATCTAAAATGCATTGTACAATTCTTAGTACACATAAAGAAGCCTGAGAGACATCTGGCCACTATTACATCATCAGTTTCATATAAAGGAGTGTCCTTTCCCATTGACCTAGAGAGGGAATGAATGTTTCCTTCTCTCTAAAGCTTCCCTTTTAAAATATTTCGCTTAAGCTCAGGGAATACATATCAGTTCAGAGCTCTTCAAATATCTAGTCTATTTAAACATAATTCTGGAAATGACTAGCATAATCAGCCCCATATTTAAAATGAAGATATGAAATAGGTTTCTTGAACTGATGCAACTAAATCATTTTTAGTGAATAATTGCTGTTCAAAGAGTCAGAATGATTTAAAATGTTATAAAAGTGATTATCAAGTATGCTAGGTGAAGCGAAATATATATAAAATTTTGTATATATGTGATATATGGACTCAATAAATAAAAACTTAAATAATTGCAATGTTTGCAAAGCCTGGCAAACTGGTTGAATAAATGATGTGATGTATTAAAAGGCAATTCTAGATATTTCTTTTGCAATAAAATGGTAAATCAACATATACATGCTTAACTTGATTTTGAATGAAATAAGACTAGCATGGTTGAATTCCAAAGCCAGAAATTATCTTTATAAACCCATATACTGTTTCTTGAACGTAAACAATAGCCAGTTTCCTGTTTAACTTATTAAGATATTATTTACTTAACATGTGTTACTGATATGTTACTTGGACCATTACTTACTTAAGCAGTGTAGCTACATATGTAGTAAGGTGTTATCCATAACTGGATATAATAGATCTCACAGAGTAATTCTTTCATGTTCCTATTCAGAGACTGGCTGTGGGAATAAGAATCTATTTATTTAACAAGGTGTTGTGTGACTAGAAAACAAAATGCCTGGTGGTGGTGAAGTAGAATTCCTCTTAAGTTTCTAGCACTTTATTAGTGAAGTCTTTGTAGCACACAGATATCACATGAAATTTAAACTGTGGAGTCTGAGGATCCATTCCAAAGCATATAATACTTTCACTTTTGCACGTAATGAAAATTCATAACTGAACCAAAGAATTACAGGGAAAACAAATGTATACTGAATGCCAAGGAAGAGCCGCGCCCTGCACACATTTATCTTTTCACTCTTCATTGTAATCCAATGGGGTGGGTATGATTATTCCCATTTGTTTGATTGGAAGAACTATATCAGTCAGAGTTTTAGCAGGAGCAGATGGGACCCTTGCAGCAGAATAAATCAAGGATGACTTAATAGAGGGACTCTCCATGAAAGTCCTCAGGGTGAGGATCCCACAGAGGGTAGTGTAGTCTCCTAAGGCTGGCCATTACAGAGCTATTCCCACACTCAAACTCAGAGGACAAGGGGAGGGAGTGGGAGTGGGCACTGGAACCTGGAAGGAGACTGGTGCGCACGATGCCTTGAGAGATGTTGTGACCTTTTAATTAAATGACAGGGTTGACTGGAGGGACTCTGCAGAAAGGGAGCTGGAGAGTGAATACTGAACCTGGTTTCCTCCTGCCAGTTTTCTGCCAGGCTCCACATACCTGAGCTTAATGAGAAGCCAGTGGCAAGGTCGTCTGATGAGAGTGTCCCTGGAGGTCAGCCTCCAGTGAAAGAGAATGGGGTGGAGGAATGGGTAGTACATCTGGGTGAACAAGAAGGTGTCCAGCTCAGGAACTGAAGCTCAAAGAGGTTAGGCTCTGTTAAAAGTCATACATTTGTAAGTCTTCACAATACTTCAATTGGAAATCAGGTCTGACTTTCAAAGCTTTATTCTTCCCCTTATACCAAGTGCCAGCTCCTATCATTTTGAAGACAAAGAGTGTAGTTATATTTTTAATGTCTTATCTAATCATTATGTTTCTCAGTAGAAAGTGATATAAAGCCTTAATATGTCTATGTGGATGCATCTATTTCTTTCATAAACTCTCACAAGAAGGAAAGAATGCAAAAGGCCATGGTTTATATTACTTTGAAAATATTCCACACAGGAAAGAGCAGATAAATTTTCTGTGGACATAAGTAGCATAAGTCCAGATAATTGACACATGGAACAATTGTTTCATTCTTTCAATCATTTATTTGATTCTCCTTTATTGCATGAGTCTCCAGAATCATTAAAATTCAAGAAGGGTTGCAAGCCAGTGTCTTTAGGAGAAGGCTATCATTATTAGTTTGTTAAGGTCCCAACCAATAATAGGGAATCTATTTTTTTAACATTTTTGCATCTTGAAAAATGGTTTCAAAATGCCCAAAAGAAAAACCAATTTTGAAAAGTAATAAAATTGCAAGTCAGGGGATAATTTTCCTTCTTTATGAGCATCTGTCAATATCACTGATAACTTCAGTGAAACTGAAATGAAATGCTCACCATTTGCAGGAACCATTTAAAAATGCATCTCACTTTTACAAACTTCCATCAGACAAAAGACTTTTCCTCGAACACCACCAGAGACATAGTCTGGAAATATGAGAATACAATCATGGTTATGTTCTTCTATGACACTGGAAGTTATATTTAATTAATAGAGTGATTGAGGGTACAGCTGCTGGTTTTGTTAAATAATTCCCTGAGTGAATCATTTAACCTCTTAAAAGAGTGGCTTGCTTTTTTTTTTAATTCCCAGAGTTTATAGTTCACCATCGATTATTTTTTTAAAGAATTGGTTGATACAAACAGTGGTAGCATTAGAAATAATACTATTCCAAATATAAAAACCAACTAACTATTTATAGCTAAAGTTTCATTCCAGTTAATGTTAAATTCTGTATGTTATTCAACAAGAATGACTAAGAATCAGTTTAACAAATAATGAGAATAATTTTTGAAATTATTAGAATATTTGTAAAATGTAAAAAAAAACAGTATTTGTAAACTCAGCAGCAGTGGCCACAGGACTGGAAAATGTCAGGTTTCATTCCAATACCAAAGAAAGGCAATGCCAAAGAATGTTAAAACTGCCACACAATTGCACTCATCTCACATGCTAGCAAAGTAATGCTCAAAATTCTCC
>SJYC01080871.1:0-26618 GCA_006408675.1 Madoqua kirkii | reverse complement strand
AAGACCCTGATGCTGGGAAAGATTGAAGGTGGGTGGAGAAGGGATGACAGAGGATGAGATGGTTGGATGGCATTACTGACTCGATGGACATGAGTCTGAGCAAGCTCTGGGAGCTGGTGATGTACAGGGAAGCCTGGTGTGCTGCAGTCCATGGAGTCGCAAAGAGTCAGACAGGACTGAGTGACTGAACTGAACTGAAAATGTCAGTAACATGGACCTGCTGACATCTCTGCAAACACGTCTGTTCTACTCAAGCAATTCAACTAAATTGTATTCACGGATTTTAGTTAAAGTTGACTCTAACTGTGATTCAATAAAAGTATTAATTTGTATATACACTGTGATTTCTCATAAGAGACCAATTATAGACAATTTGAGTACATAGAGACTGCAAAGAATCTCTTAGATAATGTATTGTATTTTAACCTTAGTATCATTTTTTGGTTGGATGGAAAGAAAGGAAAAAGAAAATGTGTTTCTCTGAACAAGGGACATTAGTGTCTGTTTTTATTTACTAAATATTAAGAATCTACATAAAGCAGAATCCTCAATATGTGGACTTGGGGCATTGGCTTGTCTGAGTTCAAACCTCAGCTCTACTACTCACAGTGTAGTGATAGTACCTACTCCACTAGTATCTGTAAGAGTAAGCAAGTTAAGGGTTTCTCAAGTGGGGACCACTGGTGGCTCAGACAGTAAAGCATCTGTCTAGAATGCGGGAGACCTGGGTTCAATCCCTGGGTCGGAAAGATCCCCTGGAGAAGGAAATGGCAATCCACTCCAGTACTATTGCCTGGAAAATCCCATAGACAGAGGAGCCTGATAAACTACAGATCATGGGGTCACAAAGAGTCGGACACAACTGAGCGATTTTCCTTTTTCTTTCCTTTCACTTTCAAGTGGCTTCATGGTAAAGAGTCACCTGCCAAGGTAGGAGATGCGGGTTTAATCCCTGGGTCAGAGAGATCCCCTGGAGAAGGAAATGGCAGTTCACTCCAGTATTCTTGCCTGGGAAATCCTATGGACATAGGAGCCTGGCAGGCTACAGTCCATGGGGTCGCAAAAGAGTTGGACACGACTTAGGGATGAAACAACAAACTAACAAAATGAGTTAGTGTCTGTGGAGCTCTTAAAATAGAGTCTGTTACATAGGAAGCTTTCAGTAACTTTCACAGTTACATGCTGCTGCTGCTGCTAAGTCGCTTCAGTCGTGTCCGACTCTGTGTGACCCCATAGACAGCAGCCCACCTGGCTCCCCCATCCCTGGGATTCTCCAGGCAAGAACATTGGAGTGGGTTGCCATTTCTTTCTCCAATGCATGAAAGTGAAAAGGGAAAGTGAAGTTGCTCAGTCATGTCTGACTCTTAGCGACCCCATAGACTGCAGCCCACCTGGCTCCTCCTTCCATGGGATTTTCCAGGCAAGAGTACTGGAGTGGGGTGCCATTGCCTTCTCCGACAGTTACATGATATATGGTTAATGGCACTCCCTTGCCCATACTTCTGGTATGAGATACAATTGACATACCCCTTTTTAATATAGCCATTTATATACTTCATATGGACTTCCCTGGAGGCTCAGACAGTGATCTGCCTGCAGTGCAGGAGTCTTGGGTTTGATCCCTGGGTTGGGAAGATCCCCTGGGGAAGGGAATGGCTACCTACTCCAGCATTCTTGCTTGGAGGATTCCGTGGATGGATACATGATATATGGTTAATGGCACTCCCTTGCCCATACTTCTGGTATGAGATACAATTGACATACCCCTTTTTAATATAGCCATTTATATACTTCATATGGACTTCCCTGGAGGCTCAGACAGTGATCTGCCTGCAGTGCAGGAGTCTTGGGTTTGATCCCTGGGTTGGGAAGATCCCCTGGGGAAGGGAATGGCTACCTACTCCAGCATTCTTGCTTGGAGGATTCCGTGGATGGAGGAGCCAGAGTTTTTTTTCCCAAAGCTTATATATATATATAAATTATCACAAGGAAGTTAACATTTTAATTTGCAGTTGTGTATTGCTGTTGTTTTCATAATTGAACAGAGAAATCAGAAAGGTTTTTAGAGGGTTGGAAGGGGAAAGAAGATGAGAGAATATAGTTTTGCAGCTAAGAAACCTGTTTTATTCTGAGCTTGGCCATTAATTAACTGTATCATCTTTGGGAAAATCACTTAATCTCTTGGGTCTCCATCCCATTAAGTATGAAATGGACATAATGATACCCTTGACATAATGCATATGCTCCTACTTAATGTGATCTTTTCACTGAAGACCATTTACATGCACGTTTTGTATCTCTAAGTGCCTGGAAACATTTAATCCCTTTCTTAGACTTTGGATTGTCTAGAGAGTAGCAAACTTCCTGTTACATTCCGGTCCGTTAGGCCACATGAGTGGAGAACAAGGAAAGGGCCTCAGAGAAAGAGGCCTGGAGAATCATTTTCATTGCAACTAGGAAAGTGTTAGATTGTTCTGATGTGTGACATGAAGTGGCTATCTATCCAGGCACAGTGACCTTGCAAGCAGACCCAGCTTGCTTAACCTTGCTGGACACAGTCCCTGCTCACTTCATTAGCCCAAAGTTCATTCTGATCTGGGAGTCTCATGCCAAGAACACAGTTCATTCCCCTTCTGATTCAAAACACCTGGACTCCTTTGGCAGAGGCCATATCCTGGGGCTGGCTCATCTCCGAGTGGCGACCTGGGTCTTGCCTAAGCCTTCACTACAACAGCAAACACACCACAAGGAAAGATTAATTTCTGTGGAATGAGGCCAAGTAAAGCAAACATAACTGAGAATCTAAAATATTAAAAACCTATTAGCTGGGACAGTGAGGAGCCCACATTAGCCCTGAAGTAAGAAACGTGCCCAATTAGAGAAGCAAGAGCTATTAAGGGCAATCTGAGCTAGTGGGAATGAGAACAAGATTCCTTGCAAGGATAAGTGATTGTAGCAGCAGCATTGCCGGAGCTTAGTTAGATGAATAAAAACACCCATTTATGTTTCCATGTTGATACTTTTCTATTGATGCTGTTCCTATGACCGTAATAATGGATGAAACAACCCCATCCTGAGAGTTTCAGCTGCAACTGTAGGGCTGTGAGATGTTTGCATTGACTTAACTTTATGAAGACATAGACGATGAAAGAGAGGGAGTGTGCACATGGATTTGTTAGTACCTGTAGGTTTTCAACTGAATGTCTGACTTCTTAGCTTGCTATGTATATAGAATTTATAGCATGATTATTTTCTAGTTTGTGTTTTGTTCGTTCATCCCTGAGCTCTTCACTAGTGCCCTCTTTTGCCTGCCTCCCATCCCAGTTTTTCTTGTCCTCTCCATATACTAGAGAGGAAAAGCAAAAACAGGTGGTGCCATTCCAGTTAGTGCTGTAGCTCTACCAAGGTTTCATCACAGGTTCTCTTCCATTATTGAGTTTCTCTCTCTCTCTCTCTTTTTTTTTTTGACCATGCACGCAATGTGGCTTGTGGGATCTTAGTTCCCTGACCAAGGATCAAACTGAGGCCCTGGCAGTGAAAGCACTGAGTCTTCACCATGGATTGCCAGAGGATTCCCTCAACGAGCATTTTCTCCAGCACCCCTCTGTCAGGCATGGTGCTGGGAACTGCAGAGGCAAATGGGTCTTCATTTTAGCTAACAGTCCGTAAGGACCTCTGTCACACTTGGGCTTGGCTACCTGGCTTCTCATAGACACTGTTCCTCACTTACACAAGGACAGAATGCCTACACTAGCCCTAATGCAGCTTTTAACGTAGTTATTTGTTAGTTGTACTGATGGTACAACTATAGAGGAAGAAATAGAGGAAGGGAATGGCTCAAATATGATTTCTTTTTGATTTTGTTTAGTTCGCCAAGTCATGTCCAACTCATTTTGCGACCCCATAGACAATAGGTCTCCAGGTTCCTCTGTCCATGGGATTTTCCAGGCAGGAATACTGGAGTTGGTTGCCATTTCCTTCTCCAGGGGGTCTTCCCAACTCAGGAATCAAACACCTATATCTTGCATTGGCAGGCAGATTCTTTACCACTGAGCCACCTGGGAAGCCCATGATTTCTTTAGCGTTTGTAATAGATTTAGTTTTCTATAAAAATTGACTGCTGATATTACCCTTTTCATCACAAAGATATTATAAAACTTTCCAAGAAGATATTATTCTCCTATATCAGAAGCATGACAAACCAAAAATATATGGTTAGGACACAGAACAACTAATGAAAGAAATGTTTTATAATATAGAGGGAAAGAAGTAAATGTTTACTATAACCTCAGATATGCAGATGACACTACCTTTATGGAAGAAAGTGAAGAAGAACTAAAGAGCCTCTTGATGAAAGTGAAAGAGGAGAGAGAAAAAGTTGACTTAAAGCTCAACATTCAGAAAACAAAGATCATGGCATCCAGTCCCATCACTTCATGGCAAATACATGGGGAAACAGTGGCTGACTTTATTTTGGGGGGCTCCAAAATCACTGCAAATGGTGATTGCAGCCATGAAATTAAAAGATGCTTACTCTTTGGAAGGAAAGTTATGACCAACCTAGACAGAATACTAAAAAGCAGAGACATTACTTTGCCAACAAAGGTGTGTTTGGTCAAAGCTATGGTTTTTCCAGTAGTCATGTGTGGATGTGAGAGTTGGATTATAAAGAAAGCTGAGCACTGAATAATTGATGCTTTTGAACTGTGGTGTTGGAGAAGACTCTTGAGAGTCTCTTGGACTGCGAGGAGATCCAACCAGTCCATCCTAAAGATTAGTTCTGAATGTTTGTTGGAAGGACTGATGTTGAAGGTGAAACTCCAATCCTTTGGCCACCTGATGGGAAGAGCTGACTCATTTGAAAAGACCCCGATGCTGGGAGGGATTGGGGGCAGGAGGAGAAGGGGATGGCAGAGGATGAGATGGTTAGGTGGCATCACCGACTCAATGGACATGAGTTTGGGTGAACTCCAGGAGTTGGTGATGGACAAGGAGGGCTGCGTGCTGCGGTTCATGGGGTCGCAAAGAGTCGGACATGACTGAGCTACTGAACTGAACTGAACCAAGTTTCAGGTATAATGCTTTATACTGATGTTCTTCTGTGGGTGGATAATAGTCAGCAGACTGCTGGGTGGTTAATATATGTTTCTGTACCAGCTGGAAACATAAATAACTGCTGCCCTGAGCTCCTTGAGTATTTCCTTCCATTTCTGCTTGTAGGGATATCACCCCACCCAAATTTATTCAAATACCACCCTAGTTCTCTTCCCACCGACAATAGGGAAAGCAAGTCTCAGAGTGTTACAGTGACTTGCTGGGGGGTAGGGGGTGAGGCAAAGATAACTAGAGGCTGGGTTCAACTGTAAGTCCAGATATGGCGCCAAGCCTTTCTTCACTAAGCATACTACCTCTTGCAGCAGTGGAGTGGGGGGGCCACAGAGATTCAAGACAAGTCACAGAGCACTCACTTTCCTTTTGCTGGCTGCTTTTTCTCCTCACAGTGTGGCACGTGCGTGCGTGCTAAGCTGCTCTGCCATGTCTGACTCTTTGTGACCAGATGGACTGTGGCCTGCCAGGCTTCTCCATTCATGTGATTCTCCAGGCCAGAATACTGGAGCAGGTTGCCATGCCCTCCTCCAGGGCATCTTCCCAACCCAAGGATCGAACCTGCGTCTAAGTCTCCAGCATTGGCAAGCAGGTTCTTTGCCACTAGTGCCACCTGAGAGGCACACAAAGTGGCACAGCAGCTATTAATTCTGAGGATATAACTGGTGCCTCTTCAATGTAAAGAACATGCATAGAATGAGAGCCTGTGAAAAGCAAGGATGCACCTGAGAAGGAGGTGCTCTGTAGAAAAGACAGCGACAGTTCTAATAACAAATGTGCACTGCTTTCCTAACAGGAAGTTGCATGCATGTAAAAAGGTAAGTTTTGTTTAATAACAAAATTATGGAAACTAAAATGCCCATCAGTAGGGAGTGGTTGAAAAATCCAATGGACCTCCCAAGAGTGAAATGCTATTCAGCTCTGAAAAAAGATGGGGAAGATCTATGTGATACGAAAATGTGCCCAGTAGAAAGTAAATATGTGGCTTGCTGTGCTGTGCTTAGTCGCTCAGTCATGTCTGACTCTTTGTGACCCCATGGACTGTAGCCCACCAGGCTCCTCTGTCCATGGGGATTCTCCAGGCAAGAATAGTGAAGTGGGTTGCCGTGTCCTCCTCCGGGGATCTCCCCAACCCAGGGATCAAGCCCAGGTCTCCCGCAGCTCCTGCACTACAGGCAGATTCTTTATTGCTGAGTCACCAGGAAAGCCCATGACTGTCATATGATTCAGCTATTTCGTGCCTAAATATTTAACGAGGAGAAATGAAAGTGTATGTCCATTCAAAGATGAAAATATTTATTGCACTTTTATTTCAAATTATCAAAGATTGGAAAGAACTCAAATATCTAGAAATAAGTAAATGGGTGCTGTATTCATAGAATAGAATACTATACATTAATAAAAAAGTATGAAATGTACAACATGCATGAATCTCAAAATAATTATGTTGTGTGAAAGAAACCAAAGAAATTACATACTGTATGATTATGTAGCCCACCAGGCTCCTCTGTCCATGGGGATTCTCCAGGCAAGAATAGTGAAGTGGGTTGCCGTGTCCTCCTCCGGGGATCTCCCCAACCCAGGGATCAAGCCCAGGTCTCCCGCAGCTCCTGCACTACAGGCAGATTCTTTATTGCTGAGTCACCAGGAAAGCCCATGACTGTCATATGATTCAGCTATTTCGTGCCTAAATATTTAACCAGGAGAAATGAAAGTGTATGTCCATTCAAAGACGAAAATATTTATTGCACTTTTATTTCAAATTATCAAAGATTGGAAAGAACTCAAATATCTAGAAATAAGTAAATGGGTGCTGTATTCATAGAATAGAATACTATACATTAATAAAAAAGTATGAAATGTACAACATGCATGAATCTCAAAATAATTATGTTGTGTGAAAGAAACCAAAGAAATTACATACTGTATGATTTCATTTATGTAAAAGTCTAGAAATTGAAAACTAATCTGTAGTGACAGAGAACAGACTAGTGGCTGCTTTGGGAGGAGGAAGGACAGAGGAAAGAGGAAATGCAAAGAGGCCAAAGGTAACTTTTAGCAGGGGAATGAACATTTTCATTGTCTTTGTTTTGATGATGGTTTGACTAGTATGTACATGTTTAAAAACTCATAGAGTTGTATACTGTGTGTAGTTAGTTGTATGCCAACTATATTTAAATAAAGCTGTTTTAAAAAGAAAACATGAGCAGAATTTAAGGGAACTCTAAACTGTCTTTTGGCAGAGAAGTAGACCACTGCTTACTTTTCTCAGTAAATTTGTAAATACAAAGTAGGAGTGAAAGGTGGGGCTGGAAGGCTAGAGAATATTTTCAGTCTTAGAGATTCAAATCTGAGTCTGTCCTGAAACAAAGAAGGATCTGAATGTGTACTAAAGATCCCAATTATTTTATGAAAATCCTACCTTTGCCCACTGATACAACTTTGAGTAAATGCCTGAGAACATTCTGCTTGTAATTGGATATTAAAAGAATACTCTGAGTTTGTATTTGAGGAAGGATGTGTTTGGGTACTAACGGTCAGATTGGCAATTGGATCTCTCAGGATATTTTAAGGATTATTTATTATTTGATTTCTTTAATTTTCATAAATACAGAATAGGAGTTGTTAGCAGCACACTTTCCTTTCATAAGATTGCATTTCACCACACTTTTTTTTTTCTTTTTGTGGGATTCTTTAACGTCTTACCACCAACTGAGACAGATGGTGTTTTAAAGCTTTGGTTGGAATAGTTCAATCATTTGTTTTTCTCAAACACAATGTTAATGAGCTTTACTGAGAGAAGAGCTCCCCAACATATTAGGCTCTCAAAGCATCAAGCAGAAAACAGCTCTTCAATTTTTTTCCAACAAATTTTAGAGAGAAAAGAAAGTGTTTCTTTCCCATGTTACTTCTCCTATTCCTCTGTATCATACCCTCAGACATACATGAATTCATTTCAACTTCTGTGGTATCAGAGACCTGAAATTGTGCTAATGGCAGAGGTGATGATTTCATCCCATGTGGAAGACAGCCTTGGAAAATAGCAAAAGTCAGTGTGGCTTCAGTAGCAGTGACAGTCTATCCTTCATTTCTGAGAGTTTCCTTACTGGGATCCCATACAGAAAACTGATACAGCATTCAAGGTCATAATGTAAGGTTGGGAGCAGTGGATAGAATTTATACAGGTCATAGGACTGATAAATATGACGGTTAAGCAATGCTGATTTCTTTCACATTTATCTCCAGAGATATCACCCCCTGATAATCTGTAAAAAACAAAGTAATTTATGAGAAGTTCATCACTGGCTACCAGTCTAAGTCATTTTCACAGCTTTTAACATAGCTGAATGGCTTCTAAATGCTCCTTGTTAAACAGATCAGTTCTCAACGGGAGGGAATTGTTGCTCATACCTTCCAACCAAGGCATACAGCTTTCTCAGTGAACTTGTAACCAGTTCAAATGGGGAAGTACCTTCAGGTGAAATTTGCAAGGAAGAGGAAATTCCTTGATGCATAAAATCTGCCTTTATAGGGATTACTAATATGTTGAGAAGCTCTTTGTCACTGTCCTACATTTTCAAAAATAATTGTGCTCTTGCTTCCCCCGGAAGACTCTAAGACACTTAATCCAGGCAAGCAACCTGGATTAAGTGTTTTTCAAGCAAGTGTTTTTCAGTTCCGGCTCAGAGACCTGTCATCAAGGCTGGCTTCTGGGTGTAAGCAGCTACAAGGAACTGGCTCTAGGGTGCAATAGGTCAGAATTATAATAGATAATGAGAATATAATATGAAAGAAGAAAAGGGGAGTAGGAAGAGGTGTATGGAAGGGACCAAGTTTGTCCTCTGGGGATATCAGTTGTAACAAGCGATTTCCCACTCTGGGACTGAGCATGGAACCTTGTCACTTTGTGGGACTGGGGCAGTGTCATTGTAACAAACGATATTTTCTTCCCAAAGAATTTTCTCCCACTTGTCAGGTCCTAAAAAATAAGTTATACATGTGCTTCAAGACATGCAGAGCATTATCTTCATATATACTTGCCATAAATCCTCATAGCTAGGTTGTATTAAGTTCTATTGTTATCCTAATTTGGGTTTCTTAGGTGGCGCTGGTAAAGAACCCACTAAAAAGCAAAATGGTGATTTGAGGATGGAAGGCTCCCCATTTTCACAACTGAAGGCTAAAAACAACAACAACAACAACAGCAACAACTGGCCTGCTAGTGCAGGAGACTTAAGAGACAAGGGTTTGAGCCCTGGGTTGGGAAGATCCCCTGGAGGAGGGCATGGCAACCCACTCCGGTATTCTTGCCTGGGAAATCCCATGGGTAGAGGAGCCTGGGGGCTATAGTGCATAGGATAGCGAAGGGCTGGACATGACTGAAGCAACTTGGCGAGCATACATGCATGCATGCACTTTATCCTAATTTGCATAGGAGGGTTCCAGATTTGTTATATTAAGTCAAGGTACATGACCAGAGAGTGGCAGAGCATAAACTTGAGTCTGTATTCTGATGTCAATCTCAATTATTCTGTTAATTGTTTGGGTTAATATTATATCATCCTGGAGAGATAGATTCACTTTTCGAACTTATTACAGAAATGAGGTGCTAAGTAATAAGGTTACTCCTAAGAAGAAATGTAGCATGATGGTAAAGTAACTGGGTTGTTGTTTTTGCCACTCCATCGTCTGCAGCACACCAGGTTTCCCTGTCCTTCTTTATCTCCCAGAGTTTGCTCAAACTCATGTCCATTGAGTTGGTGATGCTACCTATCCTATCCTCTGCCACCCTCTTCTCCTTTTCCCTCTATCTTTCCAGCTTCTGGGTCTTTTCCAATGAGTTGGCTCTTTGCATCAGGTGGCCAGAGTATCAGAGCTTCAGCTTCAGCATCAGTCCTTCCTGTGTATATTGAAGGTTGATTTCCTTTACGACTGACTGGTTTGATCTCCTTGCTTTCCAAGGGACTCTCAAGAGTCTTATCTAGCACCACAATTAGAAAACATCAGTTCTTCAGTGCTCAGCCTTCTTTATGGTCCAACTCTCATATCTGTACATGACTACTGGAAAAATCATAGTTTTGACTATTTGGAACTTTGTCGGCAAAGGGATATCTCTACTTTTTAATATACTGGATAGGTTTGTCATAGTTTTCCTTCCAAAGAGCAAATGTCTTAATTTCATGGCTGCAGTCACAATCCACAGTGATTTTTGAGCCCAAGAAAATAAAATCTGTCACTGCTTTCACTTTTTCCACTTCTATTTGGCATGAAGTGATGGAACCAGGTGCCATGATCTTAGTTTTCTGAATGTTTTAAGCCAGCTTTTTCATTCCCCTCACTCACCCTCAGTTCAGTTCAGTCACTCAGTCATGTCTGACTTTGCAACCCCATCAATCACAGCACACCAGGCCTCCCTGTCCATCACCAACTCCTGGAATTCACTCAGACTCACGTCCATCCAGTCAGTGATGCCTTCCAGCCATCTCATCCTCTGTTGTCCCCTTCTCCTCCTGCCCCCAATCCCTCCCAGCATCAGTCTTTTCCAATGAGTCAACTCTTTGCATGAGGTGGCCAAGTACTGGAGTTTCAGCTTCAGCATCATTCCTTCCAAAGAAATCCCACGGCTGATCTCCTTCAGAAGGAACTGGTTGGATCTCCTTGTAGTCCAAGGGACTCTCAAGAGTCTTCTCCAATACCACAGTTCAAAAGCATCAATTCTTCGGCACTCAGCTTTCTTCACAGTCCAACTTTCACATATATACATGACCACAGGAAAAACCATAGCCTTGACTAGATGTATCTTGTTGGCAAAGTAATGTCTATGCTTTTCAGTATGCTGTCTAGGTTGGTCATAGCTTTTCTTCCAAGGAGTAAGCATCTTTTAATTTCATGGCTGCAATCACCATCTGCAGTGATTTTGGAGCCCCGCAAAATAAAGTCTGACACTGTTTCCACTGTTTCCCCATCTATTTCCCATGAAGTGATGGGACTAGATGCCATGATCTTAGTTTTCTGAAGGTTGAGCTTTAAGCCAACTTTTTCACTCTCCTCTTTCATTAAGAGGCTCTTTAGTTCTTCTTCACCTTCTGCCACAAGGGTGGTATCATCTGCATATCTGAGGTTATTGATATTTCTCCTGGCAATCTTGATTCACCATCCAGCCATCTCATTCTCAGTCGTCCCATTCTCCTCCTGCCCCCAATCCCTCCCAGCATCAGAGTTCTTTCCAGTGAGTCAACTCTTCTCATGAGGCGGCCAAAGTACTGGAGTTTCAGCTTCAGCATCATTCCTTCCAAAGAAATCCCACGGCTGATCTCCTTCAGAAGGGACTGGTTGGATCTCCTTGTAGTCCAAGGGACTCTCAAGAGTCTTCTCCAATACCACAGTTCAAAAGCATCAATTCTTCGGCACTCAGCTTTCTTCACAGTCCAACTTTCACATATATACATGACCACAGGAAAAACCATAGCCTTGACTAGATGTATCTTGTTGGCAAAGTAATGTCTATGCTTTTCAGTATGCTGTCTAGGTTGGTCATAGCTTTTCTTCCAAGGAGTAAGCATCTTTTAATTTCATGGCTGCAATCACCATCTGCAGTGATTTTGGAGCCCCGCAAAATAAAGTCTGACACTGTTTCCACTGTTTCCCCATCTATTTCCCATGAAGTGATGGGACTAGATGCCATGATCTTAGTTTTCTGAAGGTTGAGCTTTAAGCCAACTTTTTCACTCTCCTCTTTCATTAAGAGGCTCTTTAGTTCTTCTTCACCTTCTGCCACAAGGGTGGTATCATCTGCATATCTGAGGTTATTGATATTTCTCCTGGCAATCTTGATTCAGCTTATGTTTCTTCCAGTCCAACATTTCTCATGATGTACTCTACATATAAGTTAAATAAGCAGGGTGACAACATACAGCCTTGACGTACTCCTTTTCCTATTTGGAAGCAGTCTGTTGTTCCATGTCCAGTTTGAACTGTTGCTTCCTGACCTGCGTATAGGTTTCTCGAGAGGCAGGTCAGGTGGTCTGGTATCCCATCTCTTTCAGAATTTTCCACAGTTTATTGTGATTCACACAGTCAAAGGCTTTGACATAGTCAATAAAGCAGAAATAGATGTTTTTCTCAAACTCTCTTGCTTTTTCGATGATCCAGCGCCTGGAGTTCAAATCCAAGTTCTATCAAATCACAACTGTGTGTGATCTTAGGCAATATTCTTAAACCTTAGTACTGTTATTTATTTCAGAGAGTTACAGTGAGAATTAATGAGTTAACAAGCACAAAGCACTTAGAACAGTGCCTGGCACCTTCTAAAGGCTCCCTATTAGTTCTCACCACAGCAGCAAACACCATTGTTACCATAATTGATGCTTATTATTAGAGTAACTGAAAGCATTTATTACATTTCTTCCAGCTCTGTGGGAATAAAAATTAGGTCTGAATGGCATGGTTTTATGTTGATTTGAATCCTGCCAGGAATATATTAGGCACTGGAGAGCTACATTACTCTGATAAACTCTTTATTTCCAGTCTCAGCCAATACTTTAAAAACCAGGAAGTGTATGTTCATTTTCTAATGTATCTTATTTACATCTCTCAACCTTATATTTAGGGGTTACTGGACTCATTCATACTATTCTGAGTTCGATACTACTTGAGATGACAACAGGTGTGAATGCTCCATTCTAAAGATAAACATGTATAACTTCCCTACTAGTACTTTCCCCCTCTGTTTATCTTCTGTCTTTCTTGGGGTTCAATTGTTGAATGTCTCTTTAGCTTCATCTGCTTCCTGATAGTTCTCATCTAGTTATATGGCTTTAAATGCCAATGCTATGCTGCTGCTGCTAAGTTGCTTCAGTCGTTTCCGACTCTGTGCTACCCCATAGATGGCAGCCTACCAGGCTCCCCCATCTCTGGGATTCTCCAGGCAAGAACACTGGAGTGGGTTGCCATTTCCTTCTCCAATGCATGGAAGTGAAAAGTGAAAGTGAAGTCGCTCAGTCGTGTCTGACTCTTAGTGACCCCATGGACTGCAGCCCACCAGGCTCCTCCGTCCATGCGATTTTCCAGGCAAGAGTATTGGAGTGGGGTGCCATTGCCTTCTCCAATTTTATGCTCAGTTCAGTTCAGTCGCTCAGTCGTGTCTGACTCTTTGCGACCCCATGAATCGCAGCATGCCAGGCCTCCCTGTTCATCACCATCTCTTGGAGTTCACTCAGACTCACGTCCATCGAGTCCGTGATACCATCCAGCCATCTCATTCTCAGTCGTCCCATTCTCCTCCTGCCCCCAATCCCTCCCAGCATCAGAGTTCTTTCCAGTGAGTCAACTCTTCTCATGAGGCGGATCCAGTCCTGTGGCCACTGCTGAGTTTTCCAAATTTTCTGGCATATTGAGTGCAGCACTCTCACAGCATCATCTTTTAGGATTTGAAACAGCTCAACTGGAATTCCATCACCTCCACTAGCTTTATTCGTAGTGATGCTTTCTAAGGCCCACTTGACTTCACATTCCAAGATGTCTGGCTCTAGATTAGTGATCACATCATCATGATTATCTGGGTTGTCAAGATCTTTATTGTACAGTTCTTCTGTGTATTCTTGCCACCTCTTCTTAATATCTTCTGCTTCTGTTAGGTCCAGACCATTTCTGTCCTTTATCGAGCCGATCTTTGCATGTCTCCAAGGCAAACCATTCAATATCACAGTTATCCAAGTCTATGCCCCAACAAGTAACACTGAAGAAGCTGAAGTTGAACAGTTTTATGAAGACCTACAAGACCTTTTAGAACTAACACCCAAAAAAGATGTCCTTTTCATTATAGGGGACTGGGATGCCAAAGTAGGAAGTCAAGAATCACCTGGAGTAACAGGCAAATTTGGGCTTGGAAAGCGGAATGAAGCAGGGCAAAGGCTAATACAGTTTTGCCACAAAAATGCACTGGTCATAGCAAACGCCCTCTTCCAACAACACAAGACTCTACACATGGACATCACCAGATGGTCAACACGGAAATCAGATTGATTATATTTGTTGCAGCCAAAGATGGAGAAGCTCTATACAGTTAACAAAAAACAAGACCAGGAGCTGACTGTGGCTCAGATCATGAACTTCTTATTGCCAAATTCAGACTCAAATTGAAGAAAGTAGGGAAAACCACTAGACCATTCAGGTATGTCCTAAATCAAATCCCTTATGACTATACAGTGGGAGTGAGAAATGGATTTAAGGGCCTAGATCTGATAGATAGAGTGCCTGATGAACTATGGAATGAGGTCTGTGACATTGTACAGGAGACAGGGATCAAGACCATCTCCATGGAAGAGAAGTGCAAAAAAGCAAAATGGCTGTCTGGGGAGGCCTTACAAATAGCTGTGAAAAGAAGAGAGGTGAAAAGCAAAGGAGAAAAGGAAAGATATAAGCATCTGAATGCAGAGTTCCAAAGAATAGCAAGAAGAGATAAGAAAGCCTTCTTCAGTGATCAATGCAAAGAAATAGAGGAAAAGAACAGAATGGGAAAGACTAGAGATCTCTTCAAGAAAATTAGAGATACCAAGGGAACATTTCATGTAATAGGCTTAACAAATTATTTAACAAATATTAACAAATATTTAACAAATTATTACATTTTGCCATTTTTGTATGAGACACTATTCTAGATGCTGGGACTATAATGACTTGTCAGATATACTCCTCATCTGAAAGCATGTTATTTACTGACTGCTGGGGCAAAAAAGAAGAAAATAGTTCACTACAATTGAATTGATTGGTGTAACTGAGTTGGTTAGGACTGTGGGCATTTAGCCCAATCTTGGAGGACCAGGGATCATCCTGAAGAGCATGCAACTAAGATGAGACACACAAATTATAACTTATCCAAAGGAGGAAGGCAATGGAAAAGAATGTTGCAAGCAGAGAAGATTAAGTGTTCAAAGACCTAGAAGTGAGAGCAAGGGGTGTGTCATTTTGTAAGGCACATTTGGATACACTAAAGGCATTTAGTATATGTTTCTGCCTGTAACTGGGTGGAAACAGGTCCCATTTGGGGGCTGGTGGCTTGACTGGTGGCTCAGTCAGAAAAGAAACTGCCTGCAGTGGAGGAGACCCAGGTTCAACCCCTGGGTCAGAAAGATCCCCTGGAGAAAGAAATGGCAACCCACTCCAGTATTCTTACCTGGAAAATCCTATTGACAGAAGAGCCTGATGGGTCCATGGGGTCAAAAGAGTCAGACATGACTTAGCTACTAAACCACCACCACTAAAGGCATTTTAGTGGTCTGATATACAGGTTGCAATGGTGCTGTTATAATGTATCAAAAGATAAAACTGATCTCAGAGGGAGATAGAAGCCAGATCATAAAGGATGTTATACATCTTGTTAAGAATTTAGCCTTATTGTAAGAGAAGTGGTGAATTATTCAGGCATTTTAAGCTGAGGTCTACGATGTGCTCAGATCTGTATTTTTGAAAGATGACTCTAGCTGCTTTGTGAAGAATGGATTGGAGAGGGCAAGGCTGGACACAGAGACCAGCCTTTAATTTTTCCAGGATTTGTGGCAGTGCCTTTTTGAAGAGTTTGGTAAATGGATGTGCTTGCTGTTCATTTCTTGTAGGATGAAAAATATATCTTAATGATTATGCTGAGGAGAAATACGGTAACACAATTTATTGACTAAAATGTATTGGCTTTTGTCTTATGATCTTTGGAAAATGAATTTCACTCAAATAAAAGAAAAATGTACTTGTGAAATATGTGAGTGGCAGGTATGTGTTCGACAAGACAGGATGTGATGTGGGCTGGGCCATCCCTCTGAGAGCAGACAGCACTCCAGAGGGCAGGGAAAGGATGGATCAGACATGCGACAGAAAGACTGACAGTGACACATGGGGTGTGAGCTCGGTGAGAAAGAAGAGCCCGCTGCACCCGACACTCTACCCTCATGAAAGCAGCCTTCGCAGACCCTTAAGAAAATGAATCTGTTAAACAGATGCCTTCAGCCTGTCACTTGCAGACAAAGCTTCTTTTCTAAAACCCTTCTCAGAAAGGTTGATAACAGTTAAGTCTGGTGAGAGGAATAATTTGTCAAACTAATTTATTGTTGTCTGAGAACTCTCTGAATAATCCAGGACTCTAGGGGATGGAGGGCAGTCATCTCCTGGTGGTAGTGCTCACCTCCCGCAGACCTGGACCTCTGTTTGCTTATTTGTTTTTGGTTTTGTTACATGTATGAGGCTAACGTTGTTCCCAGTTCTGTGATTCTGTAATAGTCCATTCTTTGTTCATTTTGAAAATGAGAAAATGTGAGCCCATGTGTGGGAATGCTAGGTTTCCAACAGGATTCACTAGGGAAAATTGGATCTGGAAGTGAAAGCTATCAATAAAATGGGAACTGGATCGGTGGTTCTACTGTTCAGCTGTGAATAATTGGTAGGAGCCACAGGGAAAGGACAACCCACATCAGGCTTTGAAGGCAGCTGTTTATGCCTCTCTGTTCCCCCAGAAGAACTCGAAACCCAAACCCAAACCACCAAGCACTGTGCAAGAACTTTATTTTCTGCCTTTATAAAATAAGAAAAAAGCTCCTAGCCAAAATAAAAGAGGGGGGGCAATTTAGCATTAACTCAATGGGAAAATTATTACCATTCCAAAAGTAATGGTCATTTTTCAAGAGAAAGTGTGAAAATTCCTATTTCTAGTGTAATGGGTATCAGGCTGCACATTTCTGAAAGAATCATTTCCCCAGTCATGGTAATAGGTGCATTTGTTAAACTATAACAAAGGAAAAAAGAAAGTAAGGAAGAAAGAAAATAAGAAAGGGAGAGAGAGAAGGTAAAAGACCCCCAGGGGTCCTGTTTTTAGGTCCTGGGCTATGACACTGCAGCACACCAGCACTCAGCCCTTTTGCTGGCCTTGGTTTTCTAGCATGCATCTCATCTCCTCCACATTAACATTTCAGGATTAAAAAAATAAATAAAAGTTCCACCGAATGAACTGCAAGAGAATTTAACGATTCCGGAAATTAGAAGAAAACCTAAACAAAACAATTTCCTAATAGTCAAGGTAATACATATCATGACAACAAACATAAAAGAATTGTTGTAGTGTGACAGAAAGAGGTAGGGGCCCTGAAGCTGATACTTATTTCTATAGTTTTAGAGAAATATCCCACTTCCTATCCCACTTTCTTACCCAGCCAGATGAGAAAATTGGACTAGATGATGTCTCTGTCCTTTTATGGATCTAAAATTCTATATGTTAACAGGACACATTTAAATTCAGACAGTAGATATTTTTAGTGCCAGGTTTGGGGGATAAGATCCTTACTTTTGCATAACTCACATTATGCTCCCAGTGGTTCTCACTTGTCTAAAATGAGTAGCATTTGTTTCTGAAACATATTAACATAATCAATGCAAGGCTTTTCGGTGAAGTATGAAAGGGAAAGAAAGTGTTAGTCACTCAGTTGTGTTGGACTCTTTGTGACTCCTCAGACCATAGCCCACTAGGCTCCTCTGTCTATGGAATTTTCCAGGCAAAAATACTGGAGTGGGCTGCCATTTCCTTCGCCAAGGGATCTTCCCAACCCAGGGTTTGAACCTGAGTCTCCCACATTGCAGCCAGGCTCTTCACTGTCTGTGTGACCAGGGAAGACAAGGCACATGGATATGAGGTTGTAAGTATTCATTCAGCCTGCTGTTGACCTGCTGGGGACGGAGTGTTAGAGTAACTCAACAGATACTAGTTTGTGGAGGCCTGTTTATACATGTTTAAACGTACTCTTTAATTTGCCACGAACTCTTCCAATGCTGAGTTGTATCCCCAAACATTCTTTCTACCCATGCATGTATTTTCAGCACAGAAATTCACTGAATTCAATCCTGGGTGGTCAAGTGCTTGACTAATGATTCAGTAAGAACAATTTTATGTGCGTTCCTCCTGGTTGCTATTGGGAGTGCTAACACAGGTGGATAAGAGTGTTCTTATCCTAAAATCACAATAACTTCACTGTACTAATCAAAGTCTTTATCACATCCTTCCATTTTTAGAATGTTTTGATTTTCATGAAATGTCACTGGGCAATATATATATATATTTTTTTTTTTTTTTTTCTGAAAATCTTTTTCTGGGAAACTGCCTAGTACTCCATGTTACTTTTCTTCAAAAAGTCCATTTCATATGATACTACAGGCCTTTGGATTTTTCAACATTCCTTAGCCAGATGTTCAACAGCAAGTATTTTCTCAGCTGGGAAAAGGAAGGGAGAAAAAAAAAAACCAGTGAAACTTGTCAACACTGGTGGGAATTATCAGCATCAATGGACACTTATTTTTTACTTTGGCATGGGAGATTGGCAGAAATATTTGAAATATGAATCTAGGTCCTATCCTTAATATACCTTAATAAATTCCAGCTCTGTGGTACCAAACGAAAACTGATACTGAAACTATAGAGCATGCAACAATACGGAACATATTCAGAAGTTATTACTATTCATTCTACTTCCAATCATAGGTTCACTGAACCTCTATGTGATAAGTGAAACTTCAGGATATGTTTGCATTGACATTTATGAGTTTCAAGAATAAATGACCTGGTTTTTTTGGAGAGGCGTTCCCAAGGGGGCTTAAAGGTAACAGAAATATCTTTGGCCCAGAATACTTCTTAAGTAGCTTTGAAGCCAGAAAGTTTAATTGAATTTGAAAACCCACTTAGGAATAAAAATCTAAAGGCACTTTGGGCATTGAATTATGGGACTAAGCCAAATATTTCAAAAATATTTAACTTCAAATGAAATTTTCACTCATTTGGCTGGTTAATTAAATATGATTTTTCCCCCTGAATTTCCCCGAGAAGGACAGAACTCTTTGAATGCATGGTATTAAAAAGAATACTAGATAAATTGGAACACAAGAGTCCTTTGGTTTAGGGCAACTTTGTAAAGAAACAGTTTTCTATCAAGGAAAGAAATATATCACTTCCTTTGATCTGGTTTCTTGAAGTTACCGAGGGCCATTTTTGTTCTCTCCAAGTCTGGATGGTCATTTATTCTCCAGGGAGAGTGATTTGGAAAGGAAACAGTGTGTTCTGCTGTTTTCTCCCAAGGTCCTCAGACCAAAGTATTCTTTAGTAGGATTTATCAAAGCAGGACCGTTTTAACTTAGGATCTTAGAATTTAGACTTGTGCTTTTTCAACATGAAATCTCTTCAAACCTGGTTCATCATATGGAAAAAACTCATCCTTAGTGATGTGATAAGTTATCTTGTAATTAAAAACTAAGCTTTTAAGATGCAGCAATCAAAATCAGGGCATTGGGCATTGTGAGTCGTTGTTTGTTTCTCTCGAATAATTCCTTCATTTGAAATTTTGGTGCTTTAATTTTGAGAATATGGCACTGGAGTGTATACTGGCAGATTAGTTGAAAGTTGAATGTTAAAAATCTAAGTCTTGGAAAATTTTTTGTGTCTAGTTGAAAGAGCAGTCTCAACCTATAAAATAATAATACCACTATGCGTGTGTGCTAAGTTACTTCAGTTGTGTCCGACTCTTTGTGACCCTAAGGGCTGTAGTCCACCAGGCTCCTCTGTCCAAGGGGTTCGCCAGGCAAGAATATTGGAGGGGGTTGCTGTTTCCTCCTCCAGGGGATCCTCCTCACCCAGGGATGAACCCACATCTCTTATGTTTCCTGCGTTGGCAGGTGAGTTCTGTACAACTAGTGCCACCCAGGAAGCCCAATATCGCTATGACCTTATTTTTTTTTTCCACTATGAACTTATTTTGGGTATGATAAACCCTTCAAGAATCTTTTCCTTAGTTAAATAAAAATGACTTTTTAAATATGAAGGTTAGAACAAGTAACCTTGTCTTGAATCAACAGGATTCATGCTATTCAAGTTGCAAAGTGTAGGGACAAACAGACCAACAAGTCATCTGCCTGGTCAAATTGTTCTTAAGGTAAAAACTGAATGCAGGAAACTACTACTTTTCCATTTACTCTCTTCCTCAGTAGAGGGGAGTTGCTTTCATTATTGTTTTATATTGATTTCCCAGTACCCATAGAATTTACGTAACTTGGAATCAAGATTGCCGGGAGAAATATCAATAACCTCAGATATGCAGATGACACCACCCTGATGGCAGAAAGTGAAGAGGAGCTAAAGGGCCTCTTGAAGGTGAAAGAGGAGAGTGAAAAAGTTGGCTTAGAGCTCAACATTCAGAAAACGAAGATCATGGCATCCGGTCCCATCACTTCATGGGAAATAGATGGGGAAACAGTGTCAGACTTTATATTTTGGGGCTCCAAAATCACTGCAGATGGTGACTGCAGCCATGAAATTAGAAGACGCTTACTCCTTGGAAGAAAAGTTATGACCAACCTAGATAGCATATTCAAAAGCAGAGACATTACTTTGCTGACTAAGGTCCGTCTAGTCAAGGCTATGGTTTTTCCTGTGGTCATGTATGGATGTGAGAGTTGGACTGTGAAGAAGGCTGAGTGCTGAAGAATTGATGCTTTTGAACTGTGGTGTTTGAGAATACTCTTGAGAGTCCCTTGGACTGCAAGGAGATCCAACCAGTCCATTCTGAAGGAGATCAACCCTGGGATTTCTTTGGAAGGAATGATGCTAAAGCTGAAACTCCAGTACTTTGGCCACAACATTACTTTGCTGACTAAGGTCCGTCTAGTCAAGGCTATGGTTTTTCCTGTGGTCATGTATGGATGTGAGAGTTGGACTGTGAAGAAGGCTGAGTGCTGAAGAATTGATGCTTTTGAACTGTGGTGTTTGAGAATACTCTTGAGAGTCCCTTGGACTGCAAGGAGATCCAACCAGTCCATTCTGAAGGAGATCAACCCTGGGATTTCTTTGGAAGGAATGATGCTAAAGCTGAAACTCCAGTACTTTGGCCACCTCATGCGAAGAGTTGACTGATTGGAAAAGACTCTGATGCTGGGAGGGATTGGGGGCAGGAGGAGAAGGGGACAACTGAGGATGAGATGGCTGGATGGCATCATGGACTCGATGGACGTGAGTCTGAGTGAACTCCGAGAGATGGTGATGAACAGGGAGGCCTGGCATGCTGCGATTCTTGGGGTCGCAAAGAGTCAGACACGACTGAGCAACTGAACTGAACTAAACTGAAGTGGAAAAAGTAGGTTTTTTTTTGGAAAGAAATTGGCAAAGTATTTGGGAATTTTTCATGATTATATTCTCGAAGTAACTCTAATGTCTGCAACTTGATTGAAAAGGAACTTTTCAACCCAAACTGAAGCACCTAAAATCAGTAAAGTTGGATTAGAGCATACTTTTATAATGTTTTGATATTATCATTGAACTGGAAGGTACTCAATTCATGCACCAATAATTAACATTTATTTGCAGTCCACATGAAACTGAAGCCTAATGCCTTATTAGAGAGGCCCCTGAACCATTTTCCAAACACCTTTCAACTTCAGAATTGGTCCAAATGCATGAAGCCAAAAGTACAGAGTGTCCTGCCAGAAAAATCTCTTTGCATTTCTGTTACTGAAAACCACTAGACTTAAAACAAAGAAATCTTCTGAGGGAAATTGTAGAGGGCTTACCACCCAAATACTGGACCAAATAAATGAGCCTAAGATAATATTTTGAGTGAGGATTATTTGCCTACCAGCAATTACAAACATCTCCGTCTACTCAAGGTGATGGAGAACTGATAATGTAGAGCTAAAAATACATCAAATATACAGAACATCTATAGATGCTGTATATGTATAGCGACATACAATTATTACTGACCATTTCTCCTAATATTACCTGGTCCCAAACTGTAGCTGTTTACAAAGTTGCCCAGTTACTAGCATCACTTAGCTGTCATTCAAAAATGCAGGTCTTTCTTTCCTTTTCATTTCTTTCCTGAGAGTTTCTGATTTAATAGGATTGGGGAGGGTCCCAGAAACATGTTTTAAAAAGATCTCAGAGTAGTTCTGAAGAGAAACCAAATTTCCTATGTCTTCACTTAGGCCACCTGTTAGTTTGGGGCCTCAGCTTGTTCAGAGAGTAATGAGGCCCCAAATAAAGTGAAAACAGGACCAAATACCAGGGTGGGTTGCTTTAAGACTAATCCCTAGTATTTGCGATTATATTTGTATGTGTTTCCAATGTAGACAAAAGAAGAACCTAAAATGGTTATAGTTACACTAAATGAAGAATCTGTTCCTAGAGCTGTTGTCAATAGAGTTCAATCTTAAAAGAAACTGGAAATGTCTTCTTAGAGAAACATGTCAGACGTATGAACTGAATTCCAGTATTCTTGCCCTGAGCATTACAATGGACAGAGGAGCTTGGTGAACTACAGACCATAGAGTCACAAAGAGTTGCTGGACACGACTGATGCACATACACACACGATAAATTGAAAGTGGTCAATTAAGAAATAGCAGAGACCAGGGTCCAGCTTGCTAAAGAAGCATGGAATTCAGGTGTCCTGGAGGACAAGTTATCAAATGCTAGAACTGCGATTTTCTGATGTCTTTATTTCCTCGTGAAATTCTATTTTTTATTACAAAAGTAAAATTTGAAAAATGGATATCATTAAAAAATTAGAAAATAGAAAAACGTCAAAAAGAAAATGTCACTATACTCATAATCTCTCCATATTTTCTGATATTTCCTTTCTGTTTTAAAACACATATATCTATATCTCTATATTGAAATGCAGATAGGTATTTACAAAATTTTAAGGCCAAAAATTGTGCAAGTTTATCTAGTTAACATCATTGCTGAATAAAACTGGAACAATGACTCAGTTAAGTTAGATGATAGAGTAGCTGACGTGTACATGTTGCTTGTAAGAGGCACTGTGCCCTTGCACATGTTAATATAATAGCTCTAACTCTTCAGAATAGTGATGTAGGTACTCTGTGATTTCCCATTTTATTGATGAAGAGAGGAGGTGCAGAGGGTTTGAGCCATTTTGCTCCTACGAGGTAGCAGAAGCAGGATTCTAGGCTTGCTGGACCGTCATTGCTTTTAATATTCATGGACAGCCTATGAGGTGAGAGAGGGCAGGGTGTGGCTAAGGGCTTGCAGTTCCGTGAGATGCTCCTCTATGTCTGCCTTTCTGTTTTATTAATAACATAAACATTTACGTGGTGGAAAGTTAATTAAGAAATCCTGAGGTTCATTGGAGATATGCTGTTATGTTACAAAACCAGCTTCAGGAACCACTGATCTCAGTGTTTCTATCAGCCTGGGTTTTGGCCTCAGCTTTTATTCCTTAAACATGGCAGAGAAGAAGAAAGAATTTCACGAATAGCTAACAAATTTTACCTGTGGCAGATTTCATCTCCCTTTACTCGGTAAAATGGCTCTAATTTTTCTCTTTAGATCTGGAAAATGACTTTAAAAGATTCCTGCAAAATTCTGCAAGCAAATTTCTAAATTCATGTCAACAAGAAAATATCTTTTTTTTTTCCCCCCAGATTACTTTAACAGTTGGATACTTGGTTCTGAAAAACAGTCAGATTTAATTTAGGCTGTGAATTAAGACAAGAGAAATTTTAGAGCCAGTAGAGTTAGCTATTTTCAGACAGTCTTCTTGGCTTTTGTGCTCAGTTGAGCTTTGCTAACACAAAGCTCGCTCTCTCCCTGGGTAATCAGCCATCTTAATTGCTCAAGCTTCCACTGAAGGATATCCGAAGTGACCAGACCCTAGAGGGGCAGAGTCATAATGAAGAATGTTTATTGCTTTTCTTATGTCCTCATTGTTCAGTGGCACACAGAAGCATCTCTGCATTTTAGTATCATGTAATCAACATCAAATTATTTTCTCTGGAAATCTTGACCCTGTTACTATTAAATCACATGCAGACTGTTAAATGATTTACAAGCTGCCCAGCTTAGCTTCGTATTTTACATCTCTCTGGTGATTGCATTTTCATTTTTTAACAGCAAACTTCTCACAGGTCAAAGAAACCATCCTCTCAGGGAGGTCAAATTCTCTTTCACTTCGCATTCAATTTAATGAAACAGGATAGGAAAGCACTGTTTCTGAAGCATCATTCCCAGTGCTCGGTAACATGGCAGCCCTGTACTCTTGAGGGATGGAAACCTCTAAGCTGACATCTGGTGTTGGATGATTTCAAATACAAAAGAAACCCACTTGTTCTGAGGTTGCTGTGTGGGCAGCTGGTCTGCAGAGTTCAACAAGAGCATAAAGATCACACTTGCCCAACTTCTGAATTAAAAAGAAAAGAAAGAAAAATAGTTGGAGTGGGGACATCTGCCCAGCATCTGTTAGAAACTGTCTTTCTTATGAACTTCAGACTCTGTGTTCCTAGAAGTGCCAGTTTACCAGGCAATAGTGTTAAGGCCAGGATAATATGAGATAATGATAATATGGGAAAATGAAGTAATAACAGAGGGAAATTTGTCCCTTTCCAGGTAGAATCTTGCCCATCTCAGATATGGACCCAGTTTCATTTTTGGGTATGTATCAAGACATCTGGCTTCATAAACCCTTGTTTTAGTCTCAGGTTCCTCTCCAGTAGTCTTTTCCATATCCTCAGCACATAGTTTTCCCTACTTTCAATACCTTGCAGAGTTCTTCGTACATAGTTGTTCAATAAAGGACTTTGGAAAGATACCTAATCCATTAAAATTTGTCAGATACTTCAGAGAAACTTTGATGTTCTCTTAGATCTCTTTCCATTTTTTTAAATGGAAAATTTCCAATAATCTGCTATTTATATTGCATTTGGAAAAGAAAAACTTTGCTTACTTTTATGTATTTTAATATAGAATATTTCAAACATAAAAGGTAGAGAACAGTTTAATGAATACCCACATACCCATGAGCAAGCTTTAAAAGAATTTAGCATTTGCCATACTTGTTTTAGATATATTTTTAGAAAGAAGCAAAAGCAATCCATATACTGCTGAAGCCCCTACTTCTCTGTGAGTCTACTTGCCTCCCCGCCTCCAGCGCTTCTGCAGAGGGTGCTCCTACACAGAGGTTGGTGTATATCATTCTCATGAATGACTCATCAGTATATACTTACTCTTTTTACTATATAGGTTATATATAGTTTACCATTTCATTTTAACCTATATATATATATGACAAATATTTTACTAAGTATATATTTATTTATAAAATCACTGGTGATATACACTTTTCAAATTTTCTCTTTTTCATCTAGTATTATATTTTTCAAAATTTTTTCATGCTTCTTCACCTATTAAATAAAGATCACTGTTCTCCAACTCTGGAAAAGAAGTTTGTTCTTTTTTAAAATATTCAGTCTATCATGAACCATATATCTAGTTCAATATAATAAAAAAGGATTATTAGAAAAATGTGATAAAACCAAGATATGTTAAAACACAATTTCCACATTTAACAGATAAAAAATACTCTAAGTTGCTACGAATGTTTCTTTAGAGAACAAATAGTGAACAGTGCCAAATAGCTGGCCAGCCGACACTTGTGGAGTATAATTCCTCCTGCCTGCTGTGGGGATTGCACTGTGACTTTTTTGCAAAGAGTACAGTATGGATAGGAGTGGGAGGGCCTGAAGGTGGAACGTTACGCTAGTGAAATCTGACAAATGCTAGCCAGCTAGGTGATCGAGGACGACATCCTCTGTGATGTCATGTTGATAGCATGTGTCCTTCATATGATGTGATAAGGACACTTTAACTTTGTGACCTTTCTTCTCAAAACACATAATCACACTACATCCATGGGAGCAAAAATTGAAAATACCCAATAGAGGAACATTCTAAAAACCTGACCAGTAATCCTCAAAACTGTCAAGGTCATAAAAACAAGGAAAGCTTGACAAACTGTCACAGTCTAGAGGAGCTTAATGAGATGTGATGACTAAATGTAATGTATCCAGGATGGGATCCTGGGACAGAAAAGGGATATTAGATACAAACTGAGGAAATTCAAATAAAGTGTAAGTGAAAGTGAAGTGGCTCAGTTGTGTCCCACTTTTTGCGACCCCATGGACTGTAGCCCACGAGGCTCCTCCATCCATGGGATTTTCCAGGCAAGAGTACTGGAGCGGGTTGCCATTTCCTTCTCCAGCGGATCTTCCTGACCCAGGAATCAAACCTGGGTCTCCCTCACTGCAGGTGGACTCTTTACTGTCTGAGCCATAGGGAAGTTGTGACTGATAAACACACTAATATAAGATAGTAGCCATAGAGGAAACTGAGTCACCACATGCAGAAACTCTCTGTAAATCTAAAACTATTCTAAAATAAAACATTAACTTTTTAAAAAGGCTTTTGAGAAAATTTAATATAACTAGGGAAATAACATTTATGTAAATATGTCTAGAAAATGAAACAAACCATTGACCATATACCTAAGCCTTTATTTTGGGATTTTCTATTGATTCATGATTTATATGTCTCCTAATGCAATACCACACTATCTTAATTATGTAGTTTTATAGAAAGTCATGTAGTCAGGTAGTGGAAGTCCTCCAACTCTTTCTTTTTGAAGCTTTTCTTTTTGGTA
>SJYC01080870.1:0-23312 GCA_006408675.1 Madoqua kirkii | reverse complement strand
ATTCTGGGTTTTGTTTTACACTTTTGAGGTTCCTTAAGATTTTCTATACAGAGGATCATGTTATTTTCAAATAAAGATAGTTTTATTTCTTTTATCCCCTGATATGTGTTTTTAATTTATTTTTCTGGCCTGATTGAACTGTTTAGAACCTCTCACACAGTATCGAATAGATGTGACAAGAGCAAGCATCTTCTTTTTGTTCTGATCTAAGAGTGAAATCATTCAAATATTCATTATTAAGAATGGTTGGCTTTTCCTGGTGCCCTTTATGAGACTGAGAACATTCCCTCCTATTACTAATTTGTTGAGAGTATTTTTTAAATTGCAAGTGGGTATCGGGTTTTTCTTTTCAAAAGCTTTTCTGATTCTGCTGAGATGGCCAAGTGACTTTGTGCTTTATTCCACTGATACTGTGTACTACACTATTTGATGTTCAGGACATTAACGCAATTTTGTGTTATTTGGGAAAATCTCATTTGGACATGGTATATAATCCTTTTGCTATATTGTCTAGATTTGCTAATATTTTATAAAGGACTTTTGTATATATATATTCATTTAGGATGTTTGTTTACAGTTTTCTGACCTCAGGATGAATTGAAAGTTTCTTTCTTAAGAATGTGATGCATTGGTATCATTTTCTCTCTAAATGTTAGGTAGAATGCTTAGTGAAGTCACCTGGATCTGTTCTTTTCTTTGTGGGAAGCTTTTTAATTACTAAGTTCATACCTTTACTTGTTATAGTTTTATACAGATTTTCTACTTTTTAAGCGTCTGCCTCCAATGCGGGAGACCCGGGTTCGATTCCTGGATCGGGAAGGTCCCCTGGAGAAGGAAATGGCAATCCATTCCAGTATTGTTGCATGGAGAATCCCATGGACAGAGAAGCCTAGTAGGTTACAGTCCATGGGGTCACAAAGAGTCAGACATGACTGAGTGACTTCACCTTACCTCACCTCACCTCACCTCTCTTGGTAATAAATATATTTGAATAAATGTGTCCTTTTCATCTAAGTTGGTTAATTTGCTAACATAAAGTCGATTGCAATATTTTCTTATAACTGTTCGAATTTCTGTTGGAGAATTACTAATGCCCCCCTCATTCATTCCTAACTTTATTAATTTGTATCATCTCTCTTTTTTGTCTTTGTCAGTTTTTTGCCTATGTATCTTTATCAATTTTTGTTGACTTTTCAAAGAACAAATTTTGGTTCCATTGATTTTCTCTTTTGCTTTTCTGTTTTCATATTCATTGATTTCAGCACCAATCTTTTAATTTGGGTTTGATTAGCCCTTTTTCTTTCTTGAAATGGAACCTTAATCACTTTGTGTCTTTATTTCTTTCTAATGTAAGTGTTCAGGGCACTCAGTTTCCCTCTACGCACTACTTTTGCTGTATTTCCAGGTTTGGATAGGTTATGTTTTCTTTTTCAAGTAATTAAAGATATTTTTCTTATTTTTATTGTGCTTTCTTATTTGATCTTTGAGTTATTTATAAATGTGTTAATTTGAAAATGTTTTGGATCTCTCAACATTTTTTCTGCTGTTAATTTCTCATTTAATTTTATTGTGTTCAGAGAACATACTTCATATGACTTCAATTCTTTTAAATTTATTGAGACATTTTATGTTCTAGACTTATGATGAAATAGGAAATGTTCTGTTTGTCCTTGAAAAGAATGTATATTCTGCTGCTTTGGGGTAGAGTATTGTAAAAATATCAGGTCAAGTTGATTGAGGTGTTCAAATCTTCTATAACAGTATTGATTTTCTGCCCCGTTGTTCTGTCAATTGCTGGAGGTAGAGTATTGAAATCTCCCCCTATGACTGTTGAACTGTCGATTTCTCCTCTCAGTTTTGTCTATATTTGGCTTATGTATTTTGAGGCTCTAATATTAGGCATGTATACATTTATAACTTCCACATATAGTGATCTTTGTATCAAGAAGTGTCCTTCTTTGTCACTAGTAATATTTCTTGTCTTAACCTATGTTTCCCCTGATATTAGTGTAGCCATTCCAGCATTTTTATAACTACTCTAGTACTCTTGCCTGCAAAATCCCATGGACGGAGGAGTGTGGTAGGTATGGTAGGTCCATGGGGTTGCAGAGTCAGACACGACTGAGTGACTTCACTTGTAGGGTAGATTTTTTTCACCCTTTTACTTTTTTTTCTTTTTGGAGGATAATTGCTTTATGATATTGTGTTAGTTTCTGCTGTATGACAATGTGAGTCAGCTCTAAGTATACATATATCCTTTGCTTCTTGAGTCTCCCTCCCAGCCTTTCTCCCACCCCACCCCTCTAGGTCATCACAGAGCACTGACCTGAGCTCTTTGTGTTGAACTAGTGATCAGTTTCACACATGGTAGTGTATATATGTCAGTGCTACTTGCTCAGTTCATCCCACTCTCTCAAATTAGGTCTCAATTTACTGTTTATCATTGGTCAGTTTTTTTATGGTTCTGCAATATTTGTTTTTAATAACTTGCTTTGTCGAGTTTTATGCCTTTTTTTTGGTGGGAGAGAGGATTTTCTAGTATCTTCATGCTGCCATAACCAGAAAGCCAAACTTTCTGTTTTACAAAAACAAAAAACAAAAACAAAAAAACCTTCCTGTAAAGAAGTTAAATAATACATAAAAGAATAAAGAATGAAAATAAATTCCTCTGTATTTCAATTGTAACTACTATTAACCTGTGTGAATACTTTTCCATACTCTTAATGCATTACCATGTTATTTTAACTTAAGAGGACCACACATTAGGTTACAGAGTCCAAGCTTCCTCTGCTCACCCCAGGATAGGCCAATGATTCCAAGAGAAGAGGTGCTGAGGCAAGGAAGAGACTTTAATCCGAAGCCAGCAGACTGAGAAGATGGCAGGCCAGTGCCTCAAAATAACCATCTTATTGAGGTCTCGATGCCAGATTCTTTTATAGATTAGAGATGAGGGAAGGTAAGGAAGTAAGGTAAAAAGGCCATTAATCTTGCAAACCGGAGAATGCAATGGCAGCCCACTCCAGTACTCTTTCCTGGAAAATCCCATGGAGGGAGGAGGCTGATAGGCTGCCGTCCATGGGTTCGCGAGCAGTCGGAGACAACTGAGAGACTTCACTTTCACTTTTCCCTTTCATGCATTGGAGAAGGAAATGGCAGCCCACTCCATTGTTCTTGCCTGGAGAATCCCAGGGACGGGGGAGCCTGGTGGGCTGCCGTCTATGGGGTCTCACAGAGTCGGACACGACTGAAGCGACTTAGCAGCAGCAACAGTCTTGCAAACATCTACCTAAAATGGCAAACCTTTAGGCAGGGGATGTGTTAATTTCTTCCTTCCCGCCATCCACAGGTGGATATGGTTCTGAGCAAAGGCCCTTGAGTTTAACAGTCAGGCAGTGGGGCTGGATTCTCTGAGGCAAACCATTCTGTAGGATTATAATAACAAAAGCAACGAACAGCGTGTCAAAAACAAAAAACAACAGCAAAAAAAAAAACAGTTGCAACATGGAATCAGAATCCCTGCAACAATGACAGAATGTTTTAGGAACTGTTTTGTTTTTTTTTTCATTCACCAAGATACGGGAGTATTTCAGTAACAGTGTGGATAGAGTTACATCATCCTTTTTAATGCCTGCACAGAATTCCATTTTATGACACAGTTTTTCTATAATCTATTATGCAGTCCCTCACTGAGGAGTTTTAAAATGGCTTCTTTTCTTTCTCATTTTACAAACAATAGTGTGATAAATATACATCTTTGCACATTTGTCTAGGTATCTTATCAGAATAAACTTCTATAGGAAATACTATCAGTAATCATAGTGTGATCATTCTGACTTTGAGGATATTTTGTTACTCTCCAATTTATACCCCTTCCATCACTGTATATGGATAGCTATTTTGTAAGATTCATAAGCTCATTATTTTTATGTTTCCCAGTCTAATGATTGGCATTGATAATTTATTCTTGCTTTTGTTTGTATTTATTTGATTACTAATGCTTCCTGGTGGCTCAGATGGTAAAGAATGCACCTAAGAATGCATCTGCAGTGCAAGAGACCTGGGTTTGGTCCCTGGGTTGGGAAGATCCCCTGGAGAAGGAAATGGCAACCCACTCTAGTATTCTCGCCTGGAGAATTCCATGGACAGAAGAGCCTGGTGGGGTCACAAAGAGTCAGACATGACTGAGCAACTAACAATGCTATTGAACATTTTTTGTTTCTATTGAATATTTATATTTCTTTTTCTGTATGAATCTCCCATTTTTTGTTCTTTGCCCATTTGTTTTCTGTTGGTATTATTTTTTATTAGGACTCTTTCTCACTTGCCATGTCTTTTATTTATTTCTCTTTACCATTTTTTTTTATGTCTTCAACTTTATATTTCTTCATTTTTTGGCCTTAAAAATTTTTTATAGCAGAGCACAGGCTACGTAGTCCAAATGCTGTGGTTCTAATTTTAACTGGCCAATTATAAGCTATGTGGTTATAGAAAGCAACTCCATGCCTCAGTGTCCTCAGATGTGAATTGTGAATAATGCTAACACCTACCTCATGGGCTTCCCTGGTGGCTCAGATGGTAAGGAATCTGCCTGCAATGCGAGAGACCTGGGTTGGATCCCTGGATTGGGAAGATCCCCTGGAGGAGGACATGGCCCCCACTCCAGTATTCTTGCCTGGAGAATCCCTATGGACAGAGGAGGTGGGCAGGCTACAGTCCATGAGGTCGCAAAGAATTGAGGATGACTGAGTGGCTAAACACATAGCATAGCATCTCATAGACATTGTGTGAATGTTAAGTGTTATAATGATTGTAGAACATTTAGAATACTGCCTATAAATTATTAATGAGTCTTAGCTATGATTATTGCTATGTAATAAAATCTATAATTTTTTTTCTGATAATCTGGCTTTCATAGGCAGACTTTGCCTAAAGTTTTATGATCTAAATGTGCTTGTGAAGTGAGGAGGAGCAAGGTAGGGATATAGGTTAAGAGACACAAACTACTATGTAAAACATAAACAAACAACAAAGACATATTGTACAGCACAAGGAAATATAGTCGTTATTTTGTAATAACTTTGAAGTGAGTATATCCATAAAACATTAAAACACTGTATTGTATACTGGAAACTAATATAATATATTATCTTAGTAATTTGAAATGCCTGCTTTGTTTTTTTAACTTTTTATTTTATATTGAAATACAGTTAATTAACAATGTTGTGATAGTTTCAGGTGTGTAGCAAAGTGATTCAGTTATACATACACATGTATCTGTTATTTTTCAAATTCTTTTCCCATTTAGGTTATTACAGAATATTGAACAGAGTCCTCTGTGCTATATAGTAGGTCCTTGTTGGTTATCCATTTTATTTATTTATTTTTAAATTTAAAATTTTGTTTTGGGGGTATAGTGATTAACAACGTTGTGATAGTTTCAAGTGAACAGTGAAGGGACTCAGTCATACATATACAAGTATCCATTCTCCCCCAAACTTCTCTTCTATCCATGCTGCTATGTAGCGTTGAGCAGAGTTCCATGTGCTATACAGTGGGTCTTATTGATTACTCAGTTTAAATATAACCGTGTGTACATGTTGTACATTCCAAATTCCCTAACTGTTCCTTCCCCTGATCCTTCCCCCGGCAACCGTAAGTTCAGTCTCTAAGCCTGTGAGTCTGTTTCTGTTTTGTAAATAAGTTCATTTGTGTCATTTCTCTGTAGATTCCACACATAAGGAACATCATCCACTATTTCTCCTTCTAGGCTTCCCTGTTCCTTCACCATCTCCTGGAGTTTGCTCAAACTCATATTCATTAAGTCGAACATGATGGTGATGCCATCCAACCATCTCATCCTCTGTCGTCTCCTTCGTCTCCTACTTTCAATCTTTCCCAGCATCAGGATCTTTTCTAATGAATCAGTTCTTCACATCAGGTGGTCAAAGTACTGGAGCTTTAGCTTCAGCATCAGTCCTTCCAATGAATATTCAGGATTGAGTTCCTTTAGGATAGACCAGTTTGATCTCCTGGCAGTCCAAGGGACTCTCAAGAGTCTTCTCCAACACCACAGTTCAAAAGGATCAATTCTTTGGTGTTCTTGTATAGAGAAATATGATTTTTATTTCTATTTTGTAGAAATCTCAATACAAGATATATTTTATATAGTGAAATATTTAAAATAGTGAATGTAGTTCTGCTCTTTATGACAGGCTGATGTTTCTGATTATTTTTCTAAATATCAATCATGAGAAAGTTCTTTTTGTAATTTATCTGTGAAAGTATCATCCCATATTCTTCTAGATGGAGATGAGATGGTAATGTGTTTTTTCTAATCTCATTAAGAAAAACCTTTAGGGAACCATAAAATAATTAGATGGTTTAATTTGATTTTCTGCCACAGATGCTTTTCCCAGCATCAAATTGCACACTGTTCTCTCTGTTTGTTTAACATTCTAAGAGAGTTCAGCAGTAGGATAGGGGCCAGGACAACTGTTCCAGTCTATAGAACCTATATGCCTCCCTTTCCCACCCCTCCAACAATTTTCATGGTCCATGAATCAATCCTAACTTATAAAAGCATGAATCATATAACATGGCATGACCCTGGTTCCCTAGGGATATGTGTGTGTGTATGAAAGTGTTTAGAATAGACGAGTATTTATATCTAAACCAATGCACAAGAACTGAGAAGAATTTCTCTTGCAACTTAAATTTGTGTAGCATTTTGTTATTTGCAAAGTATATTAACATCAACCCTCTCGTTTTACATTTTCCTACCTGGAATGTATTTTGAGTAAGTAATTGCCTCACACTTTGGAGAAATGACTGTGAATGGGACAAGCTTAAGCGACATATCCACGGTTACAGGGAAAAGGAAGAGCACAGGTGGGACACTTGAATCTCTTTACCCAATGGAGTGCTGGCCCAGAGACAGAAAATAGTTTCATGATACCCACTGGGTGAAACTGAAGAAGGATACTCCTCTGTTTACTAAAGTACATTTCTTTGAGAAACATGTCCAGTGTAACCTGGGTAGCATTATATAGAAATAGGTAAGAATTAAATTTACTACTATATAGCATATATTTTTGGAGAAGGCAATGGCACCCCACTCCAATACTCTTGCCTGGAGAATCCTATGAACAGAGAAGCCTGGTGGGCTGCAGTCCATGACGTCGCTGGGAGTCAGACACGACTGAGCAACTTCACTTTCACTTTTCACTTTCATGCATTGTAGTAAGAAATGGCAATCCACTCCAGTGTTCTTGCCTGGAGAATCCCAGAAACAGGGGAGCCTTGTGGGCTGCCATCTCTGAGGTTGCACAGAGTTGGACACGACTGAAGCGACCTAGCAGCAGCAGCATATATTTTATTATTTCTTAATGAGTACTAATACCCATTAAAAATAAGGTTCTTAAATGCCATTGTCTTAGGCAACTTTGAGAGAGTTCCAGTATAGTACACTGCACTCTTTCCTACTAAACACATACACATACTATACTCACACACACAACATGTACACACTATATAGTGTATCAGAAGTTAATAAAATTAATGAATCAATAATTAAGCTATTTGAGCTTAACTATTCAAAGAAGTACCTAATTTAGTCTAAAAAAGAAATATAAGAATTAGTGTTGCCCCCTACCCATCACACACCTTTTTTTTTTTTCTTTCATGGAAAAGCATTTGGATTTTGATACTCTACATGTTTTTTGAAAATGTTGATAAACACAAGCTGTACTTGGATCTGGGTGACAGACATGCTTTCAACAAATGGAGTTTTTATTCGAGAATGGACTTTTTCCAAAAGCCATTCAATCTCACGCCTTTTGCTGCAGGTAGGGTTCAAGGGAATGCATGAAAAAGAAGAAGGGCCCCAGTACCCGTGGGATATTGTAGTTTCTTTAAACTCAGGCTGCTCTTACTTCCTGTGAAGTTCATAAAGTCCTGCTCCCTTTGCTTAATCATCCAGAATGAAACCTGCGAACAGATTCTCTTCTGCTTCCTTGCTGCTCTGACACTGCCTCCGGCCAGGCTTGTCAGGAATATTAAGGATGGCTTTACTGGCCAGAACTCTCTTCCAAACTGCAAAGGAAAATTCCTTTTAATTCTGTGGAAAGGCTTCTCTCCTGCTTCAAATTCAACATAAAAGTATGTTGCTGCTCCTGGCAGTGCCATCTGCTTGATGGCAGAGGCTCTGGGATACCCAAGAGCGCTATCTGTTGTTCCTGTACCCTGGGAAATGAAGGCATTTCTAATGTCAGCAGTGGTGCCCTGGCTGAGTGGCACAAGAGTGACCTGTTGCTGGAGGTGATGTCTCTTACTATCTTGTTACCAAATTAAGTCATATGGACCCTTCTTGGGCTCTAGCCCAATGGGCAAGATGAGGACATAGTAATTAGATAAGCCTCTTTTGGCCAGGGCAAGGTAACAGTGTGTGCCAATCTTGAACACCAGATGTTTTTCTACTTCAGGGCTGGCAGGGCAAAATCAGCAAGAGCTTGGAGTCCAGGGAGGTCTGAAAGGCTGCTTTGGGCGAGGAGAAGACTTGCTATCACTGCCGCTAGATGGATGTCTCCTTCCTGCCTCAGTGCACCTGTCCCCTTTGCCATCTTATAGACCAACAGTCACAGGTGACGAAAGAGATGACAGAAAAAATGTACATACGACTTTTAGACAAATCATTGGTCACATAAGTAGGAATGATTTCATCTTCTGTGTAGGTTGGATGTAAAACACCTTTTTAATTTTAACCATTATTGTGAGCCAGCCTTGTGGAAGTGGGAGAGAGCCATCTGCTCCAGAAAGGTGATCATGAATAACAAACACATAATGAAGCTCCCTTTGGCCAACACTGATTAGGGCAGAAATGCATGGTGGTCATGACAGCTTGGAGATTGGGAAAACTGAGTCTGCATAGAAACTCTCCTCCTTACTACCATTGTAACCTCAGATAATTATTTAATCTCTTTTATATCTTTGTCCCTTTATCTGCAAAGTAAAGATACTCATATCTGCTTCACAGAGTTTTTGTGAGGATTAGATAAGAAAATGTATATACAGCACCGTGCCTTGCACATAGTAAGTGTTCAGTAGATGGTTGCTATCACAAGAACTTGGACATAAGCAAGATTTATTACTGATGTAAGAGCTCATTTTAAAAAACATTCCTGAAACCTTTATTTGCTATAAAATGTAATACAGACACTAATAATGGAATATTTTTGTCTTATAATGTTACTCTGAGTTACTAGGGGACTTTCCAACCCTACATTTCTTTCTTCTTTCCTAGTTCCAAGTTTCTGCATGTTTTACTAAATCCCACCAAATCATGACTACCTCACTTTGAGAAAGGGTCCATTTGCAATCCTACTCAGTGTCTCAAGGTTCTGATCTCTGAAAACTTGATTTTCTACATCGCCTTTGCCAATTGTTTTCTTTTTTTAATTAATTGAATAGTTGATGGTGCTGGGGTTTCCTTGCTGCCCAGAGGCTTTCTCTCATTGCAGTGAGCAGGGGCTATTCTTTAGATTCAGTGCACAGGCTTCTCATTGTGGTGTCTTCTCTTGTGGAGTACAGGCTCTAGAGCTCTTGGGCTTCGGTCGTTGTGGCCTGGGGGCCAGCTGCAGCTCGCGGACTCTAGAGCACAGGCTCAGTAGTTGTGGCACATGGGCTTAGTTGCCCCACGGCCTATGGAATCCACCTGGTCCAGGAATTGAAACCAAGTACCCTGCATTGGCAGGAAGATTCTCAACCACTAGACCACCAGGGAGGTCCCAATTATTTTCTAAATAGATGTGGCTAATAGGTGACAAACCTGGGAAATTGGAGGACTAGGGGAGGGGAGACAGGTTGCTTCTTTGCCATCTCCCTGGGCTTTGGGTTGCATTTCTAGCATAATTGGAGTCTCCATAATTCCATCTCTTTCTGGATGTCCTCTCTGTGGTCACAGTTTCCACTGGGCAGATTTCTGCCACAGCCCTAGTTCCCATCTGAACCCTGACTCCATGAGCGACTGCTCCTCTGTGGGTTTGGCCTCTGTCTGGACGGTCTGTATTCAGATCTTCGAGAGCATCCCATCCCCTGTCTCTGCAGCTCTAGAATAGCTTTTGGCTCTGACTATGAAATTAAAAGATGCTTACTCCTTGGAAGAAAAGTTATGACCAACCTAGATAGTATATTCAAAAGCAGAGACATTACTTTGCCAAATAAGGTCCATCTAGTCAAGGCTATGGTTTTCTCTGTGGTCATGTATGGATGTGAGAGTTGGACTGTGAAGAAGGCTGAGTGCTGAAGAATTGATGCTTTTGAACTGTGGTGTTGGAGAAGACTCTTGAGAGTCCCTTGGACTGCAAGGAAATCCAACCAGTCCATTCTGAAGGAGATCAACCCTGGGATTTCTTTGGAAGGAATGATGCTAAAGCTGAAACTCCAGTACTTTGGCCACCTCATGAGAAGAGTTGACTCATTGGAAAAGCCTCTGATGCTGGGAGGGATTGGGGGCAGGAGGAGAAGGGGACAACAGAGGATGAGATGGCTGGATGGCATCACGGACTCGATGGACGTGAGTGTGAGTGAACTCCAGGAGATGGTGATGGACAGGGAGGCCTGCCGTGCTGTGATTCATGGGGTCGCGAAGAGTCAGACACGACTGAGCGACTGAACTGAGCTGTACTGATTGACACTAAACTGAGTATCCTCACCATCCCCTCAGTGTCTCTAGCTCCTACTCCTTTGTAACTAGTGCCCTATGTTAATAACCTCTATTGGACTACGTGGTGTGGTTTCTCCTCCTGACTGGACCTGACTGATTCAATCATGGTGATTCCACAGCTGTTTTCTAAGCAACTAGCCTAGTGGAGGAATTTGATTTTTAATTGAGCTTTGTATCTGAGAGGGCATTTACAAAAATAGGAATTGGACTATGACTCATTTCTTTTTTTTAATTCAAGAAAGCTAAAAAATTCCTGCTTTAAACTTTGGTGACTAACTGATTTTGTTACCAAATAGCTGTATGGTAGAGATTTTGTGCTTGAGACCTATAGGTAAAAAAAAACAGTGAGGTTCAAAACATAGCTGCATGCCCACAGGAGGGAGAAAAGACTTTATTTTCTTCATTCTTACTGTTAGTGCCATAGTTCCTGATATTTAGGAGTTTGAAGTAGAAAGAGTTTCAAGTTTATCCTAAATAAAAGAGCTTAGAATTATAAACTAAACCTAAAATTTATGTATTAAGATTTTTGTATATTTTTATATAAGATTTATGTATAGTTTTTCAATTTTTTAAACTCTTAATTTTATATTGGAGTATAACTGATTAACGGGCTTCTCAGGTGGCACCAATGGTAAAGAATTTGCCTGCCAGTGCAGGGAGTGTGGGTTTGATCCCTGGATTGGGAAGATCCCTTGGAGAAAGAAATGGAAATCCACTCCAGTATTCTTGCCTGGAAAATTCCATGGACAGAGGAACCTGGTGAGCTACAGTCCATGGGGCTGCAAAGAACTGGACATGACTAAGTGACTGAGCACCGTAGCTAATTAACTATGTTGTAATAGCTTCAGGTGGATAGCAAAGGGACTCGGCCATACATATACATGGAAAGGTAGTTTATTTTTGGTCTGTCCTTCTTTCATATAGTTCCTCCAGATCAAATAAAGAAAAGAAAGAATAAACAAAACAAAATTCCTCCTCAGTTCAGTTCAGTCGCTCAGTTGTGTCTGACTCTTTGCGACCCCAAGAATTGCAGCACGCCAGGCCTCCCTGTTCATCACCATCTCCCGGAGTTCACTCAGACTCACGTCCATTGAGTCCATGATGCCATCCAGCCATCTCATCCTCGGTCATCCCCTTCTCCTCCTGCCCCCAATCGCTCCCAGCATCAGAGTCTTTTCCAATGAGTCAACTCTTCGCATGAGGTGGCCAAAGTACTGGAGTTTCAGCTTTAGCATCATTCCTTCCAAAGAAATCCCAGGGCTGATCTTCAGAATGGACTGGTTGGATCTCCTTGCAGTCCAAGGGACTCTCAAGCGTCTTCTCCAACACCACAGTTCAAAAGTATCAATTCTTCGGCGCTCAGCCTTCTTCACAGTCCAACTCTCATATAAAAAAAGATAATTAATAGTAGCAAGCAAATTTTCTGCTTAGTTGCAGGGAATTTCATAAAATAATTCTGATATTTCAAACTTGCTGCTTAAGTCAGTCAGTACAAAAGAATCAAACTTATGACTTCCTTTACTTTACAGATCATTTGTAATTTGAGGGGAAAATAGCTGCCCGAAGGAAAAAAGGAGGCTTGAATTCTAAAGTTTAGGAAAGTTGTATTCACTAAACATCTCAAATAAAACAAAACCAGATCCTCTTAGGCAATCAGAGGGCCGCATACACAAGCTTTCATCTTTGTGCACATGGGCTGCATTCAATAGGAAAGAGAACGTGGAACTCTCAAAGTGTCCTGAGAAATATGTCTTTGTTTAATTTCTTGAATTGATTCTTTTCTGTTTCCCATACTTATTGGAGAAGTATCACCATTCTGTCAGGGTTATGGAACTTATCTAAAGTTGTGAAATATCTGCCCTGATGGCTTTATAGACCACTATGTTAATGTAAATAAATAAATTTATTCAGTCGACATTTCAGGCAAATGTGCACTAAGGTAAGCTAAAAATTATCTTAGTTGGCATACCTGGTGCTTAGTAATTATTAAAAAATATCATAGTTTAGTAACAACAATGGAATTTTTAAAAAAAAGTTATTGAGGAAGGAAGCATACACTAATGAGAGCATTTCTTAAAATTGTCAAAGTAACATACCCAGAAAAGTGAATCAATTAGGGGAAAAATGTAGGGAAAAAAAGAGTTTGTAAAGGAAATTGGATCCAGGACTTAGACAGCTTTGGATTCCATCATTATAAACATGTAATATAGTAATGGAAACATATATTTAAATATTGATATAATTATAAAGGAAACTAGAAAGCATCATATGAGAAAAAGAAGATTAATGCAATGCTTATTTATTTATTCAAAGGACTATATTTAAAATTTGCTTTAGATTTAAAGAAAATTGAGCAGAAAATACAGAGGATTCCCAGATAACCCCTTTTATCCTGAATGTAGTTTCCCTTAATTATTAACATTTTTCATTGGTATGGAACATGTTATCATTGATAAGCTTAGAGTCACACATTATTATTAACTAAAGTTTATAGTAACGTCAAAGTTCACTGTTTGTATTATATAGTCTGTGGGTTTTGGCAAATGTATAATGACACTTATTCGCTGTCACAGTATCATTCAGAATAGTTTCACTGTCCTGAAAATTCTCTGTGCTCCGCTTGGTCATCCCATCTTCCCTTCTACAAGCCCCTGGCAACCACTGATCTTTATGTTGTCTCCGCAGTTTCACCTTTTCGAGAATGTCAGAGTTGAAATCATATAGCATGCAGACTTTTCAAGTTGAATTATTTCACGTAACGACATGCATTTAAGATTCCTTCACATCTTCCCATGGCTTGATAGCTCATTTATTTTTATTGCTGAATAATATGTTGTCCTACAGATGTGCCGTGAATTATTTATCCATTCATACTGAAGGACATTTGGTTGCTTCCAAGTCTTGGCAATTATGGACTATGCTGCTATAAACATTTATGTGCAGATTTTTGTCTGGATGTAAGTTTATGACTTATTTGGATATTTCTGGGAATTTTAACATTTATGACAAGTTTATGGAAAATTTGCCATAAAATTTATGTTAGGTGATTTAAAAATATTAACTGAACTGATAAATTTCTATAATATATACATGCAAATTTACCTAGAGAAGAATTCAAAGATCTGGATAACATTATAATAACTAAAAATTGTATCAGTAACCAAAGATATTCCCACTAAGAAAATTCCAAGCACAGATTCTCTACCCATATGTTTTAGGAGTGTTCACAGAACAAATATTTCAATCTTAATTATACTATTCCAGGGTGCTAAAAAATTTTTTATGAAGCTAGTGTAATTTCAATACCAACATGTAACAAAGATAGTAAGGAAACAAAACATGGGAAAATTTTATTTATGAATTTATGAAGCAAGGATACAAAAATCATAAATAATATGCTTACAAAGAGAATTCAGAACATATATAAAGCATAATAGTATAATCTACCATGACAAATTTGGGTTTATTTCTGGAAGATAAGATTGTATTAATGTTAAAATGTATCTTAATATAATTTGCCATACTACAAGATTAAAGATCACAAAATTACCTCACCAATTGCAGAAAAAGCACTCAATAAAATGTAATCTTCACTGATGTTGATGTTCTTGGCAAATTAGAACCAGAAGGGAATTACCTGAGCTGACTCAAAATCAATACAAAAATCATAAATAATATGCTTACAAAGAGAATTCAGAACATATATAAAGCATAATAGTATAATCTACCATGACAAATTTGGGTTTATTTCTGGAAGATAAGATTGTATTAATGTTAAAATGTATCTTAATATAATTTGCCATACTACAAGATTAAAGATCACAAAATTACCTCACCAATTGCAGAAAAAGCACTCAATAAAATGTAATCTTCACTGATGTTGATGTTCTTGGCAAATTAGAACCAGAAGGGAATTACCTGAGCTGACTCAAAATCAACAGTAAATTTTATATAGAGTGAGGAGAACAAACTGAGAGCTCTACTTCTGAGTTTGCAAAAAAGACCAAGATTCTAAGTACTAAGTTTATTCAGCGTTTTACCAGTGTTTCTAGACAGTGTTATCACAAGAAAAACAAATATGTTTAGTGACTGGAAAGAACAAAAATATAAAAGCTTATTTGCAAATCATATAATTGTGTACAAGGAATGGCCATAGGTAACTACAAGTAAATTACTCAAAATTAAGAGGAAAACAAAGTTGCCAAATGAAGGCTATATAGTAAAATTATTATTTTCCTATTCTCTGCTCAGTTGCTCTCTCTTGTGAGACTCTGCAACGCCATGGACTCTAGTCCTCCAGGCTTCTCTGTCCATGGGGATTCTCCAGGCAAGAATACTGGAGTAGGTTGCCATACCCTCCTCCAGGGATTACATTCCTATACAACAGTAATAAATAGTAAGATTACAGACAAAAGCTGGCTTAAAACTCAGTATTCAATAAACAAAGATTATGGTGTCTGGTCCATCACTTCGTGGCAAATAGATGGGGAAAGAATGAAACCAGTGACAGACTTTACTTATTTGGCCTCCAAATTCACTGCAGATGGTGATTGCAGCCATGAAATTAAAAGATGCTTGCTCCTTGGAAGAAAAGCTATGAGCAAACTAGACAGCATATTAAAAAGCAGAGACATCACTATGCCAAAAAAGGTCTGTCTAGTCAAAGCTATGGTTTTTCTAGTAGTCATGTACGGATGTGAGAGTTATACCATAAAGAAAGCTGAGCGGCAAAGAATTGATGCTTTTGAACTGTGGTGCTGGAGAAGACTCTTGAGAGTCCCTTGGACTACAAGGAGATCCAGCCAGTCCATCCTAAAGGAAATCAGTCCTGAATATTCATTGGAAAGACTGATACTAAAGCTCTAATCCTTTGGCTACCTGATGCGAAGAACTGACTCATTGGAAAAGACCCTGATGCTGGGAAAGTTTGAAGGGAGGAGGAGAAAGGGATGGCAGAGGATGAGATGGTTGGATGGCATCACTGACTCAATGGCCATGAGTTTGAGCAAGCTCTAGGAGTTGGTGACGGACAGGGAAGCCTGGTGGGCTGCAGTCCATGGGGTCACAAAGAGTCAGATAATGCTGAGCAACCAAGCTGAACTGACAAACAAAAAATTTAAAGATATTATTTGTACTAGCACCAAGCATACAAATTATATGAAACATAACACAGTATGTTCAAGAACTCTATAAGGAGATATAAAATGTAAGTGAAAGATATTCAATAATACCTAAATAAGTGAAAAAATAAGTTATATTAATTACTTTTAGGTGATTGTAGATTCATTGCAATCCTAGTCAAAATCGTAGCATGGTTTTTCTATAAAAATTGACAAGCTAATTAAAAAATGTATGTGTAAATTCAAGAGACCATATAGATAAAGTCTTAAAAAGACTTGCTCTTCTGTATACTAAGACTTATTGCCTGGATATACATGTATAAAAATATGGAAACACTGTGTTTTGCACCAGGGACTAATTTAGTGTCATAGGTCAATTACACCTCTACAAACAAACAAGCAAAGAAACTCATTGAAAAAGAAATAAGATTTGTGATTGCTATAGGTGAGGGAGTAGGAAGAGGGGAAATTAGATTAAAAAAAGATTTATTACAAAGCTATTTTAATTAAGAAAATGTGGTATCGGTGTAGATAGACAGACTAATGAAAACGGAGAGTCCCAGAGTAGATGCATGCACATATGTGCGTGTATGACATGTATGATAGGGATGGCATGGGAGTCTAGTGGAGGATGAACAATATTTTCCATTAATTCTATTCAGGCCACATGTATTTATATGAACGACATATCAGAATCCTAATTTATATCATGCACAAAATAAAGCCTGGGTGAAAGGCAAAATTATTAACACGTGAAAATATCTTCATGATGTCAGGGTACAGAATAATCTATATCTTTAACTTCATGTTGGTGCAGTAAAAAGGAGAAAAATATAATAGTAGACAGCCAACAATATTATTGAATTGAACAGGCCATTTCTTTATGTGTTGAGATGTAGCCACTATTTTGTACACTTTAGTCTTTTTTCCTTGCGTGAATGTTAGCCTGGGTGAAAGGCAAAATTATTAACACGTGAAAATATCTTCATGATGTCAGGGTACAGAATAATCTATATCTTTAACTTCATGTTGGTGCAGTAAAAAGGAGAAAAATATAATAGTAGACAGCCAACAATATTTATTGAATTGAACAGGCCATTTCTTTATGTGTTGAGATGTAGCCACTATTTTGTACACTTTAGTCTTTTTTCCTTGCGTGAATGTGTGTTAAGTCGCTTCAGTCGTGTCTGACATTTGTGACCCTATGAACTGTAGCCCTCCAGCCTCTGTCCATGGGATTCTCCAGGCAAGAATACTGGAGTGGGCTGCCATTTCCTCCTCCAGGGGAATCTTCCTGGCCCAGGGATCGAAACTGTGTCTCTTATGTCTCCTGCATTGGCAGGCGGGTTCTTTACCATGAACGCCACCTAAAATATAAAACACAGGACTTTGCTTGTGACGCAGTGGTTAAGAATCCACTTGCCAATGCGGGGGACATGGGTTCTATCTTGGTCTGGGAAGATTGCACGTGCTGTGGAGCAGCTAAGCCCCTGCACTGCAACGACGGAGCCTGAGTGGTGCAACTACTGAAGCTCACGAGGCTAGAGCCACGCTCTGCAGCAAGAGAAGCCGTTGAAGTGTAACCCTGCACCCCCCGACAGATAGTCCTTACTCCTGGCAACTATTTAAGGAGTAAAACAACAAACGTGACTTACTTGTTTTAAAGACTATCTTTACTTCTAAAAAGCTACCAAAGCTAAAGTTATTTATTCCAATATAATGTTTTTTCTTCATAAAATATTGGGTTCTATAGCAAACATGTTAGCAAGAACAATTTTTATAATGTGTTCAGCTTAATATTGCAAAAATTGCATTACTAAGAAACTGTGTTATCAAAAACAATTGTTTAACAGGGAAAAGAGAGTTAAGGTTTAGAAAGTTTCCATCTTGCAATAACAAAGTGAATTTTACTATAGGAGTTTCAACAATAATAGTACTTTTTAAGTATGGACTGAATGTTTGTGTTCCCCCAAAGTGACTGTATTTGGCTATAAGAACTTTATTCAGAGAGGTGATAAATATTCAGGGAAGTGATAAATATTCAGGGAGGTGATAAAGGTGGGCCCCTAAACCAACAGGGCTGGTTCCCTTACAAAGAAGAGTGAAAGACACCGGCGTTCACTTGACCATGTGAAAGAACTGTGAGAAAATGAATTTCTGCCGTTTAAGGCACCCTGTCTATGGTATTCTCTTATGACAGCCTGGTGTGACTCATAAGAGCTAAAAATGCATGGCTGTAAAACCTAGCCATCTCTCACTGAATGTGGCATTTACGACTGCCAGTATTTGCTCCATGATAATGGCAATTTCTATCAGCAGTGGCAATATGATTAGCATAGTTTCTTACAAATAACATTTATTTCATCCTTATTTATTATTATTTGATTAGTTTTTACCATTTAAACTCCAAAACTTGGTGAATTAAAATATATCCATTTATTTTGTTCATAATCTTTAGTTCTGGTTTTAGCTGGGATCCTTAAGAGCTGGCAGTTACCTGAGGGTCAGCAGGGCATATCTGTCTCTGGAAGTGGGTCTGCAGCTAACATTAGCCTATGTTTCTCATTGTGTTTTGCTTACTTTCATCCCAATCATGAAGCTCAGTTTTGGGAAAACTGTGGGGATAGAATAAATACTTGTTGGACAGTGGTATTAGGACAGTGCCCCTGGACTGGGAATTGCCAAAAAACATGGAGATCCTTCAGAGAGCTGCCCAGGGTCATTCTTCAGGGAAGGTGTTGAGACCACTGGGGAACAAATGGGAATTACGCAGAAGGTCTTTGCTAAGAGTTAATCCTTCAAGAAAAACCACCCTGGAACTGCTGGTAGCAGAGCCAGAGATGCCCGGATGGAAGGTTTTGCTGACAGGAATTGCCTTGATAGAGGCAGGAACTCATTGTTGAAAATCTCCATTTCATCCCTGTTGTAGAATATGTATTATGTGTTCAGTCACTGGGTTGTGTCAGACTCTTTGTGACCCCATATACTGTAGCCCACCAGGCTTCTCTGTTTGCAGAGCCAGAGATGCCCGGATGGAAGGTTTTGCTGACAGGAATTGCCTTGATAGAGGCAGGAACTCATTGTTGAAAATCTCCATTTCATCCCTGTTGTAGAATATGTATTATGTGTTCAGTCACTGGGTTGTGTCAGACTCTTTGTGACCCCATATACTGTAGCCCACCAGGCTTCTCTGTTCATGGGATTCTCCAGGCAAGAATATTGGAGTGGGTTGCCATTTCCTCCTCCAGGGGATCTTCCTGACCCAGGGATCAAACCTGTGTCTCCTGCATTGGCAGGTGGATTCTTTACCACTGGGCCACCATGGAAGCCCTAAACATGTGTCTCCTCACTAAGGAGAGAGGCATATTTTGCCCCTTATAGCAGCACACATGAGTTTCTCACACAGTCTAGTCTGTTCTTAATACAGTTATCTTGAAGCTAAGTAAAATGAAATGAAAATATTTTGAGTCAAAACTATTGTACACACTGTCAGGCAGTATTTGGGGGATATATATGAACTATGATCCAAAAAGATCATAACCAAAGTTTGGAAATTATTTTCTTATCCATTATTACAGTGGATGCTTTAAACATCCTTTGTGAGGTGTGTAAGTCAAGTGTTATTGTATTATGATTTCACAGGTACGTAAACAGGCTCAGAGGCTCACAGGACTTGCCCTATCTTAAGAACAATAATTAGTGAAACTAAGATTCAAAAAATATTTTAGGATTCCAGTCCAATTACTTTCCTCAAGGCAATGTTACAATTCCAAAAGAAAAACTCAACTAAAAAATAAAGGATGTTTCTCTTAGGTTTTGTTTCAAAGTCTAAGAAGTGTAGTTGTGGCCCATGGGGAGAAAGTATTTATGTGAAGATATTTGTGTAACTCAACAGTCTATTTGCTAACTTTCTTTAAAAGAGACTTTGAAGGCAGACACTTGAGCCATGCTTGCAGAACAATCCTTCAGAATTTCTTTTTCACATTCAACTTAACATCTATTTACAAAAAGGTTTAAGTTGAATTGATGATAGTAATATGAAATTTTGGCCTGTATTTTCCAAAATTTTTCTCAACTGAAATACATAATAATCTCTGAAAACTTTGTTTTAAACTTGCATTATTTTCTTAAGATCAAAGAAACATTGGCATTATTTGTTGGCAAAAAAAAAAAAAGTGACATTCCAAGCATCAAAGATGTTTTAAGTGTTTTAAAAATACCATTACACTATTCATCTGTTTTCCCTTTAGAACCAATCAATGTACCATGCATACCAGCTATGGTAGTTACTGTGCCTTGGATGGGATGCTAAAACGTAGTCTCAGTTGAAATAAATTAAGTTCCTGCATTAGAGACTAAACACCACCAAGAGAGGAATCAGTTTCCTTTAATCTTTCACATACAGAGGCAATCTCTTTAAATTCAAGCAAAGAATTTTGCATATTTATTATATTTTTGGATGATGGAACTTACACATGCACAGGCTAAATGTCATTGTTTATAAAGAAAGTGTATAGTAAATATCTACTTCTGCTATTTCCTCTAACAAATGACTACTCTAGCAAGCCAAACTCTCTAATAGTACAATTCCTGTCTTCTTTTCTCATCCTAATAGTATTTTCTTACATTGATTTGATGCTTCTATAAATGCATAAATCTTGGCATTCAAATGGAGCAGCAAGGAAACTCCTCTCGTCCATGTCCAATGTAAACTCTCACCCTGCATACTGGGGGTAGGGTCACAAATTTCCCCTGGTTTTCTGGGACTTTGCTGGTTACAGTGATGAAAATTCTCACCCAAGAAATCCCTTAGGTCTGGGAAAAATAAATGGGTAGTAATTGAAGAGCTGTCAAACCTGGACTGTTGGTATTTTAGAGGGTATCTTAGCAGACTTTTTAATTTACTTTTTAACTTGTATGTAGTTTCAAATTTTCCAAGAAGTTGAAAGTGTGTACGTGGATGCCCCCCCAACATCCCTTTTATCCAGATTAGTAATTGTTTAATTAAACTTTCTATGTTATCTATCACCCATCTTCTTGCATTTTAGAATAGACAGGAGATATGCCCCTTTACCTCTAAAAATTCAGTGATTATTTCCTAAGAATGAGTACAGTCCCTTTTATAACCAGAGTATATTCAGTATGTTTGTTAAAACTCTAAAATTTGGCATTTATGCATACTCTTTTCATAGTACACATTCAAATTTCATTGAATGTTCCATGATATCCTGTACAGATTTTCCTACTCTAAAATCTAATCCAAATTAAGTTAAATTCATTTAATTATTATGTCCCATTAGTTTTTTATGTCCTTTTAGTCTTCTTTAGTTTACAGTTTTACATTTTTTCCCTGTTTTTCTCATCCTTGAGATTTTTGAAAAGTATAAGTAGGTTTCTTATTGTGTAGAATGTTCCTTAATTTGGGTTTGTCTAGTTTCCTCATGATTAGATTCAGGTTATAAAGTATTTAGGAAGGAAGATCACTGAAGTGATGCTGTGTCTTTCTCAGTGTATTGTATCAGAAGCTACATAATGGTAGTTTATTCCAATATTGCTGAGGTGGGGAAATGCTTTAAATTTTAATCCTCTAGTTTTAGTAGCTAAGGGATTTTCTAACGACGATATTCCATCCATATTAGTTAGTTACCGTTCTATTGTCATTCTGTTGTAAGGAGGGGTTTACTCTACTTGTGTTTTAATTTATAGGTGGGACTCAGTGCTATATGAAATTTACCGTTATGATTGTCCTATTTGTGTGTGTGTGTGTGTGTGTGTGTGTGTGAGTTGCTCAGTCGTGTCTGACTTTTTGCCACCCCGTATAGCCTACCAGGCTCCTCTGCCCATGGAATTTTCCAGGCAAGAATACTGGAGCGGATTGTCATTCCCTTCTCCAGGGGGTGTCCCTAATCCAGGGATTGAACCCAGGTCTCCTGCATTGGAGGCAGATTCTTTACCATCTGTGCTACCAGGGAAACCCTATGAACCACGGGGATTGAGCCACAGGGATTGTCCTATGGTCTAGCTTTATTATTTGATGTACCAGTAGCCCTATGGGGTAACATTTTCTGAAATATGCAGTGATCTCAGGTCCCTGAGTCTTCTGAAAACAGAAGCAAAATTCATCTACTTCTTACCTTTTGCAAAAATAAGAGGAATAAGTGTATGATCTGAAAACACTTTTGAAAACTTCAGAGAAGAGACACAATGTACATTCCACAGGAAAAATTCTTCCACAGCTCATCAGACAAACGCATTGCATGTCTCCTATACTCAGCACGTCTTACCAGATGCTGCTTCACACAAAACTGCAGAGTTAAGAGTCCTTGGGAGAATATAGCTTCCACATCACCTGCCTGCAAGGGTTCTTCTTATTATTTCAAATGTTAATTGCACAGTTTTAAAGAAATGTTAACTGACTAGTTTGTAAGACTCAAAGAGCAAAACATAGCTAGTAACACACAGGCTATATGTCTAAGATTCCTTTTTTTTTAAAAAATTTTGTGATTCCTTTTGTTGTGTCGAAGTTGATCAGAAGAGAGGCTTACACAGATAAGTCAGTGTGAAGACAATCAGTACTCATTTTGTGAATAAAAGAGTGGTTTTTCAGAACTGGTAAATTGATAGGCATTTATGATTTACTTCATTTTCCAGTGTGTTCTTAGTTGATAGGTTTCATATCCACAGACATGCTTAATTCAGGAAGCAGCAGTGAACTGTAACGATTAAGTGACTCGGGCTGAAAAGCCCTTCACTTGGTCGATGTTATGGGTCCTTACCTGTAGATTGAAAAGAATAAGGTCATGATTCCTGAGTCCTAAGACTTGGGTCATTTCCATGGATATGGGCATCTACAAGTAGGCACGAGGTGAAAAGTAATACTTTAAGTAAGAATACTGAGAACAGCTAATTACACCTAGCTATAATATCTGGGAAACTCTACAGTTTGCCTGACTTATCTTTGGCTTTGTCTCAGGGACTACTACACATCCTGGTGCTACTTAGTTAACAGTTACTGCAGTTTTAACTCCTCAGTGCAGTAAAATGACACCATTATTTTCATGACTTATTTTCTTAAGAGACTTGAGATATTTAAATAAATCCCTTTTCTACACTAAGATAGAAAACTCATTTCTTCAGTAAAATAAAGACCAATGAGTACATTATTGAACTAGATGAGCTCTCTGTTTGCTTTCAGCTCAAAAAATAGTATATTTGTAATTATGAAGTGCTTAATCATAAGCTTTTATACCTAGCACATTAGGCTTAAACTAAATTGAGGACAATCCTCTGTCTTTATCTAGAGAGACACTTTATAATAGGGATTTATGGTACAATCATCTATATGACTTATACAGTTAAATCTATTTCTTAGGATTTGGAATTTCATTACCATTTCTAGCAGTTTATAGTTACTGTATCTTCACTTTAAAGACATTGTTGGTCATATTTAAGAATCATCTGAAGATGACTCT